>UELU01099825.1:0-34645 GCA_900490025.1 Megastigmus dorsalis
ATGGTGCAGTCACGAACCCGTCAGATACGGTCACGCGTACCACTCGGCTCTACTTGCGCGCATACTATTTCGCGCCTCTCGCTATCTCTTACTACCGGCATCAGTCTTTCTCTCTCGCTCTCGTGCACCGCGCAGCCGCTTCACCGCGTATCCTGGCTGGGCGCTCTCGTCGCGGCTCGCACCCTCGGCGCGAACATGTATTGGTGCGCTCCCCATGCTTTAACATAGCATAGGGGTCGCGTCGCACCCGCACGCATACTCGACGCTGGCGGCGCGTACGTGTAGCTCTGTCGGCTGCTACATTCGGCCCAGCTGTCGTTATCATCGTCTTCCTCGTCGCGTCTCGTCTTCTTCGTGGTTGCTGCCTCCCGTCGTCCTCATCGGCGCGAATCGTGTCTGGGCAACTGTGTCGCGTGGTGTCGGTGTCACCCGGTGGCATCAGTGTCGTCGGCGCTTCGTCGGTGGCGCATGCAGGCCGGCCCAGTGCCTGCCTGCTCGGGCGCTGTCGTCCTTTCGTGGCTCTTGGTCAGTGCGTCGGTCCACACCATCTCCAAGAACAAACGCGAGTCCCCCCGTGTTAATTATTTTCCTGATTTTCCCCTTGTGGCAGTGGTGGCGAGCATCGCAGTCACGGACTCGTTGCCCTGGCAGTACATAACCCCTCACGGCGCCGGGGAAGGGACAGGACGGAGTAACGCGTTTATTTTACTTTATTATTTATTTTAATTCGGTTCTTGTGAGGCCAACTCAGCCTCACAATGTATAATTTTATAAAACATAATTCCGCACGGCCGGGGATTAGAGCCGTGCGGATTCTTCGGGTTTCCTTTTCTGAATCCTTAAAGAGGTACAGGTTTAGGAGTCACGTTCTCATGTGATACTTCAGAATGTCTATATGCACAAGAATAAGAAAATAGAAAAATTAAGGAAAAACGGCGTTCACAGATTTGCTACCTCGAAAATTAAAATATCTTAAAAATGCTACAAGTTTGGTTTCAAAGCACTCAGAGACTTTCAGGAGCGCACAAATCGAAGGTGCAGAATAGTACTATAACACTTATTTATTCTAAAATGTACACAAAATGTTTAGTAACATTGACAACGCTTGAAGTTAGGGACCATTGTGCGGTTGTAGCATCGCAGAAACGTGAAAAACTGAATATTTGACTAACGTAACTAACATGGTTACATCCCCGGGCGGGCTTAGAAACACAGCACGTCATTTTACTAAAGCTTTAAACTAAAAGTCCTGAGAATTTCAGAAGAAAATATTTTTCTTTAGGTATATTTGCAGAGTGTTCAAAATAAGCTAAAATGCGATTTTTGCGATTTTACAAAAGTTTGAAGTGATGTAGATCGGTCAATATTCAACTAAATTGAACTCATAAAAAAAAAATGTTTGTATTTTTCAAGAGCAATTGAACCCCGGCTGTAGAATATTGAAAAGTTAAGAGGGGTGTACGCTGCAGCCATTTAAAAGTACGTGAAATAGCCAATTTTCATTATTTTTTCAAATCTATAAATAGTGGTTACTAGTGTGTGAAATTCAATTTAGTAAAACGTTTTTTAAAGCTCTTGATATAAGCTAAAAAATTCCGCTAGCTGAATTAAAAAATATTGAAAACTCGAATTTTGACAAGCGTTTGAAAATGGCAAAAAAACGGTAAAAAATAAGCCGTTTTTCGAGTTTCAAACAGATGTAGCTCAGCTTCTATAGCGTTTTGGGGGCTGAAATTTGGCGCACTTTCATATTTTGGGAAGTACATTAACATACCTAAATAGCAGCAAAATCGGCAGACCCCTCGCGCCTACTTTTTTAAAAAAGTATTAGAATGACCCACCCAAATTTGGCAAGTTTTCGGAATGGGAAAATTTTAGAGATATGTTCAGGTCGGGTATACATCAAAAGCAGGACATGGATCCAGTAATTAAAATGAATTATCTCAAGTCCTATCTCACTGATAATGCATTGTCGAAACTAAAGAATATTCAAATTACTAATGAAAACTATCCGAGAGCATGGGAGACTCTATCGACGCATTACGATAATAAAAGGCGACTAGTACACAATAATGTAGCTGAAATTTTTGCTATTAAGCCCATGATATCGGAAAGTCTTTCGGAAATCAATAGGGTTATAAAGGAACTTTTTAGCGAATCTCGGTCGTCCTACGAACAGCTGGGATGAACTTTTAGTCTTTCTTACGGTTAATCGATTCGATCCTAACACTAAAAAAGATTGGGAGAAAACACTAGGCAATTTAGCGACTCCTCCTACGCTAGAGGCCTTAAAAACCTTTCTAAATGTTCAAGACACAGCATTCGAATCAATCGAGGAAAATAATAGAACGTGTTTATCGGGTAGTTCAAAACCGGGTAACCAAAATCAGTCTCATCTTAGAAAGTCTACAGAAAGTTCAGTTGTTGTTCACGCTGTTAATGGTCAAACCAAAAAAAATCTGATCAACTTAAAGCCATTATATAGGATTCTGTGAATCCTTTAAAGACATTCCTGCTGAGAAAAGGAGAGAATTCATCACTGGTAAAGGTGCCTGCTATAATTGCTTAAGACCTCACCAAATCAGGGTTTGCAAATCTAGGTACAGTTGCTTTAAGTGCAAAGGTAGGCATCATACACTCATTCACGTTGATAACAACAGCAGTAATGTAAATCAAATTGCTCCGATTAACCCTTTTATGAGAGACACTGAAAATAACAGCGCTCAGGCAGTTGAAATTGAAACTACTAAGCAAACTGAGTCTCAGAATACTCATCTCGTAACGAATGGTTTTGAAGCTACCGTGAGAGCTTTGGTGGACCCATGCTCTTAAGCTTCATTCATTTCTGAATCACTATGCCAACGTTTGAGACAGCAAAAAACGGTGCATGTGCATATATCCGGAATTGGTGAACAATCTACGGTGGTATGTAAAAGTGTAACTCAATTTTCAATCAAACCTTGCTTCCTATCTACATTTTCGTGCAAAGTAGATGCTCTAGTTATTCCTCGAGTTTCCACTTATGCACCACCTACTATCCAAGCACACACTCAGTTGGGTTATCTCAAAGGTTTAATGTTAGCTGATCCAGATTTTATGAAAAAGCATGATATTGATGTTCTATTAGGTGCTTCAATTCATGCGCTAATAATTGAAGGTCAGATTGTCAAAGGCAAACCGAATGAGCCAATCGCCACTCTTTCACTTTTAGGCTGGCTACTTTCGGGATATGCAGCATCTTCAACTCAAGGCTCACTCAATCCTGTTTCATCTTTCCACTGTGCTGAAGAACAACAGCTCAATGAGCTGCACGGACTCCGACGTTGTCGTATTCGTGTTGGGCGGCTAGTCGCGCCGTTACTCTATCCACAAGAGCGTCTTCTTTACTCTAGTCGGGTGTACCGGTATTGTATGGCGTCGACTGTTGGTATTTTACCTGTTCTGTGCTCCGAGTAACTGTCTGATTTGCCTTGCGGTTATATGTTTCTTTTTTGTGCGGTTGTAGGCCTTGAGCAGACTCATATATGGTTATAAGTCTGTGTAGCAATGTTTCTGCCCTCAGTCCCTAATCTCCTGGACTTTCTCCTGGAATCTGAGTTATCGTCTTCAGTTCTTCTCACAGGGTGTCTGCATCGCCCACTCCTCCATATTGTGAGACCAGTTCTTCCAAGAGAACGTCCACAGAATCGTAGCTGGGTACTATCGAGGTGTAGCCTATGGCTGCGAGGCCTCTTAACTTTGCTGACAGAGAGTTAAGGACCCAGCGCTCGCACCATGGCCTGTATTCGTTTACCACGTCTCGGACTATCTTGCAAAATGCGTGTAAGGTGTCCTGATTACCGTAGTACAAAGGCATCGTCCCAAGGGCCTGATAGAATGACATCTGAGTCATAGGGTTTTGTGGGTTATTTCTACCCGTTTGAAATATTCTTGTTTGACTCGGCCTATTTCTTTCAAATTGGTTTTTGTCGTTTGTCGCGATATTATTTAAAATTTCATTATCTGGATCTATAGTTATTTGTGTTTTCAATGTTTGGAAGTTAGTCGGATAATCGAAATATGCTCGCGTTTGATTTATAGTGTTGCATGGCGCGAGATTAAAATTTAGTGTTGCCGCTTGGGCATAGCGTTGAGCATCCGACGAGTTATTACGCGATTCCGGTATTGTATAAGTAAAAGTTTTTGGTCTAGCCCTCGTTGGTGTTTGTCGTATATATTGCGGATTTGGTGACCTAACGTTTTCTAACGCTTGACTGATCTTTCTGGCGGTGAAGGATAACATTTTTTCATCCTGACTTTCCCCTCTGAGAGCCATTTCCACAGCTATTAGGGCTGACAATTTTTCTGTCTCATCGTTGCGTGCCAATACTGTATTAGGCAGATACATACTTCCCTTGGTCGATTCTACGATAGTTGCGAAATTTCCAAACTTCTCCAACTCTGAATCGATTTTACTCAGATCCCCGGTGGATCTACTACTCACTCTCTTTTTTGACCACGGGAAAAGTCTGGAAGTCATTGTCGATTTGAGAATTGTCTGTTTATTGTACACGTATTTTTTTTGTGTGTGTTCGAAGTTTTGAAATAACCCAGAGCTTGTTTTAACTGGCTAGATCCAAAGATCAGCCTCGAATCCGCTCATTAGCCATTTTAAAAACTTTTACGACCTTTCAAGACTTCTATAGTAAAAAAAAAGAAATGTTTGTCTGTTTGCTATATATATATATATATAAATATTTGAATGTACTGATTTCACCGCGATAAGATGGAGTGGACAACGGAACGAACGCAATTAAAACTTCGACAATTTCGCGTGAATTGTGAAATGGATATTACTTTAAAATATGTTAAATTCAACGATGTAGGATAATATAGATACCCCGAAATATATAAAATGTACTTACATGCACAGAGTTGTGAAGATAATGATGTTTTTGCAAGATTGGGTCATCCTTCCTTCCCGTCAACTTTTGAAAAAAATTTCCGATTTTTCTACCCATGTCCCACACTGACGAAACCCTACACTTAGCACCAAAATTGTCACGTGTGATAACTGTGATGAGAGATTCTTTCTCTCTATGTGGATTCTGTTTCGTCCGACTTTCCGGTAACTTAATCCGGAAAGGAATTTGTGAGGGCGGGTAAATGAAGTGACGCGAAGACTGGAGAACTCTGTGCTAAATTTATTCATTATACGATGAATATATTGAATGGTTCTAACTACGTTACGCGGCGATCGGTTAGTCGTTCCTCGTTCAGATGTTGGGTCGTTCTCCTCGATGCGACCTGACGGGGCTGCTTTTATTGTGCTTGATTGGAGGTGGTGGAAGAGGTAAAAATCGTCTCGTGCGATTTTTCGTAGAGTCTGCAATTTGTCTGTTGTCGGGTGAAAAAGTGCTGCGTCTGCTGACGCTTGCATTTTATGGCGTGGTGAGCTACGAGTTGCACTTTTTTGGAATGCACTTTATTGGAGTTGCACTTTATTATAATATAATATTTGCGCGCCAATGAATAAAATAATAGGACATCTCGGTGTCCTATGTCGTTAGTTTTAAATAAGCTTATCTTTAGCAAAGCTTTAGTCGCTATAGTGCACTGGGCGCCTCGCGATTCGTGACTTCCTCTTCGGGATTTCTTTCTTGCAAGCGCGGAGTATAAGATGCATAGTAGCATCCGTTACCGCCTCGGCTTGCTCGGGAGAAGCAAGGCCATCTGATATGCCTTCAAAGGTTCGCTATCCGCTTCCTAGTGCCAGAGACAGCTTCTCGATATCCATCTTTGGTATCTTCTATCTGAGTGGGCCACCCACATCTGTATCGGATCTTCCATCAAATACACGGTACGTGATGTATTGACAGTGTAATCCAGGATCACCCACCAGTCATCGATATGGGCACTCAGGCTTTTCGTTGCTAGGGATACATCTATTATTGTCTCCCTCAAGCCAGGTCTCTTGAATGTAGAGTTATTAAGAACCACCAGTCCGAATCGCGTCACTGCTTACATGACTCGCCTCCCTCTGGAGTCCGGCTGCTCCATTTCCCATCCGAGAGCTTTCAAATCTCCGGCTACTACCAGCTTGCCCTGCATTTCTCTTACAGCCTATGGAAATCACCTATAGTCTCCTATAATATATAGTAAAATAACAGCTCACATTCAGGTGTCCCCTCTTTACTCTAACGAAACCATTTCCAGATCCATGGCACGCGACGCCTGAGCCTCGCGATTCAGAAATCCAGATAGCCGTTGTCCCAGTTTTATCGGAAAACCACCCCGGTTCAAGCCTGCCCCGGCTGATAAGAGTGATATCAGCGGTTAGCTCAGAACAGATCTGGGCTAGCAAGTCGTGATCAACCCTGCTCCTATGCAGATTGCCCTACAGAAACCGCGTCATCGTATCCTTCGAGACATTGCCACGCGATACGCCAGGCAGCCGCTAGATCAGGGAACGTGTTTCTGCATTTCCGGATCTCGATCAGCTTCGCAACGGACAACTGAGGTTCTGCTACCCTACAGGCTGAAGCTCGGTGTCCCTCCATGCCGCACTTGAAGCAGCACGTGTTTCTGTCCGGTTTGTTGCAGTTTTAGTCATGATGACCGAAGCGTAGGTATCGGAAGCACCTTGTCACTTCAATGCGTCGCCTTACCCTGCATATCACCCATCCAATTATTAGTCGAGCTGACTTTAGCTGTCAGTTCGCCATGACCTCATCCAACGTCATGAATGATTTGCATTTCTACATATCGTTGGGCCTGGTCACCGAGACTTTCATTCGTCCACTGTCTCGTCATCGGCACCGTTTCGTCCTAATCTACCTTTGCCTTTCAACAATCCTGCATAATTACCTTAGCATACAAAATTACCGGTCCTAACAGTCCAAGAGGATCGAAAATCTTAGCTACTTCGGATAAGATATGCCGTTTGGTAATTTTATTTGGTATATCGTCCTTGCCGGATAAATAAATTGGTCTGATTCAGAATTCCATGTCATGGCCAACGTCTTTGAATGGGTTTTACTTCTTCTCCTTGAATTATATTTCTAACCCTTTCATCCAATTCATCTAGCGCGGATGAATGGTTAGAAGTCCACTTTCGTATATTGAAACCTCCGCTACGCAACAGTTGAATGACATCATCACGAGCTTGCACAATTTCGTTTAAAGAATTCTCGCCAGCGAGCATATCATCGACGTAGCAATTATTTTTTATAATGTTGTAAACTAAAGGATAATTTAATTTTCCGTCTTCTGCAAGCTGGTGAAGAGTTAGTATCATTAAAAAGGGTGCTTCCACGAAAAGAAACTGTATTTAATTCTAACGTCTTAATTGTGTTATTGTGATACCAAAACATACGCTAAAACTGCCTATCACTTGGATCTAGCAGGATCTACCTATACATTTGGTGAAGATCTTCGGTTATTAAAAACTCATATGTGCGAAATCGAAGCAAAACTTCGAATAATTTGGGTTGAATCGTAGATCCTATCATCAACTGTCCATGTAACGTAATTCCCTTATCAGTCTTAGTCGCATCGAAAACTACTCGGATTTTGGTAGTGCTGTTACTTGGTTTAAGTACTGCGTGGTGAGGAAGATAATAACCGCCAGAACACTCCCCATGTTTTAACGTCATGTGTCCTAAATCTATATAGTCTTGCAATATTACCACATATTTGATGGAAATATGAGGGTTGGCTTGGAATTTCCTTTTCAAAGCCTTTAATCTCTGAAAGATTCTGGATTTAGAGTTACCTAAATCTACATCATGATGTTTAAATGACAACTTGACTATATACCATCCGTCTTTGTTACGTCGAACATTTTCTTGATAATGCACCTCACATGCAACCTTTCTAATGACTTGGGAGAATTTTCGACTATCTCTTCTATTTCACAAAATTTGGTGAGTAGAGACTTCAATTCGGTCAATTACAACTAGCTGATCCCCTTATCTCTTTGTTGATACCCCCGGCAATCACCCATCCTAACAATGTTTTTTGCAAATACAAATCGCAACTATCTCTCAACAAATTAATTTGACCTACCGAGAAAAATAACAACGTCGTTCCTGAACCTATCAATAAGTCTACTGGACGTGATATGACAAAGATTGGATCCGCTAAACGAATATTAGATGGAATTGTTATCAACTCGCGAGAAAATGCTTGGTTTGTCACTGCCTCTGCTATTTTTGGGAGGATAAGAAACTTCATCGTTTTTTGATGATCGTTCAATCTAGAGAGGATAATTTCCTCCACGCTACCCTTCGATGTGATTTGTATGCTGTTGATTGCGCTAGTATGTCTCTTACCACTCTGTATCTATAACCCAAGTTTTCTGTCTAACCTCTCAGTTATGAAATGTACTGATGAACACGTGTCTAATAATGCCCGTGCGTCAGAAAAAAGTCCCTTGTTATTTGTAATCTTAAAAAGTGAACTCGTCGTGAGATGTGAATCAGGAGATCGAGAAATCGCGCGAAATTCTCAAGCAAGTCGAAGTGGAAATTAACGGAGCGATATCGAGAATTGCATCAAGATGTTTGGAAATCAAAGTACGTTTTCTCTCGTAAGAATCAATCAAGGCTAGCCGAGCTTTAGCATAATTTTCTGAACTGATGTCAAAAAGTACAATTGTATTCAACGCTTCTCCCTTTAAAGAATTTGGCAAGTAAGTTTAACCACGTCGTCGATATCGGTCCTCGAATCGATCAAGAATGAATTTTTTTAAGTTAACTTTAAGGTAAGTTAAATTTTGTGAGTTCAACAAATGTCAGCTTTAACAGTCGCTGTTTCTCAATAAAGGTGGAATTACCTATTGGGCCCAAATTCGTCAGTAAGCAGTCCCTCCTAGATTGAACTCGATCACCTAACTCCTTTATTCCCGATGCTATCGTATAGATGTTCCTAACACTTTCCCAATATTCCTCTACTGTACTCTCGATCTCAACTTGGAAGTCCTTTTCGTACAACTCGGCGCAAACAGAAAATGATGCAGTAATATCCTTTCATCGTCATTCCGCATTCGTCACCTCAATTGGTGTGATGCTCGTGACCTTTACGATATCTTATAATTCATTTAGTATCGCGTCGTTCATTTTGACGCTGATTAAAAATAAAGAGAGACCGTGGGAATTATATTTAGACCCTTTACAAATTCAATTTATTAAAATATTTCAATGTCTAAATGATTTTAAATGACAATTAAGTTGATGTGATCACATGATTTTTTTAGCCTTGTTAAGATGAATTTGATTGTAATTGATCTGATTGACTTGACATTTCAATAAAATAACTTTAAATCTAATTGATTCGAATGTCTTGACAATTCAAATAAATTGAATTTAATGGATTTTAACTTTAAATTAAATAAATTTAAATGAAAATAACAAATCAAAATAATCGAATTGATTAAAATTGCAACGTACTGATGCATGAGGCAGAGGCAAAGCAATCTTTGTGCCTTGACAACCTCTTTGAACAGCGGTTTTCAAAGGCTCTTCGTCCAAAAAGCACACGAAGCTGTTGTGGATAAAGAGTACGCAGAAGCGTGTAGCGCAAATTAATAATGGTTATATTTAGTGCGAACAATCTGTTGATTGTTGTTGACAATTTCTTTAAGTTGTGGTGCTCACTGATTCCTCATATAAAGGCACGCAAAACTTTCTGAGAGAGAAGTGATTAATAAAATCAAACGAAATCAAATTTACCCTGAAGGGAAGAATTTACTTGTATCTCAGAGAAAAATGAATTTAATTTAACAAATGAACTAAAGGAGTGAATTTAGTTAATTACTTAAGGAAAGAAATGTATCTAATCAGCAACTTAAGGAAAGAGATGAATTTAATCAATACCTTACAGGAGAAATGAATCTAATTTGAAAGATAAATAAATTTAAATATAAATGCTTAAAAAAATAAAAAATCAACTATTATGATTTTACTGGTAAAACAGAATTTAATACAATCTCTTTGAGCTACCGATACTTAAAGGCTCCTCGACCCAAAGAACACTCAAAGTCCTTTTGAGAGAAGAGTATTTACTTCGGTTAGCAAATATAATTGATTCGAAGATTGATTGATTAACAAATAGAATGAAATAAATCGACTTTGCTTTCCCTATTGCTGGCTGCAGCTGGGAGCGAGGCGTCCTGCGGTGAGAGTGATGGCATGTTTTTATAAAAATGGCGGTGATGTTCTATAGAGGGTATGAACGAGATGTTGTAGCTTTTGTTATGAAATGAAAAAAAAAACCAAAATGTGTTCGGTAGAACTCTCAAGTTGTCCAACATGGATCTAACATGGACCTAAGAATATTCGTATGAATTAGAATTATAAATTTAAATTCTGTTCCTAACTATCCTTCAGTCTTTTAAATAAAAGGTTTTTTAAATAGGCACCCTGTACTTAAATTTAAATGTGCAGGAGAGCAAAAAATGTGTCTGCCCCCCGCAACTCAGCTAATCCCACTCTTTGGGTAGACAAAATTTGCCGTAGCTAGTTTTGTTTAAATAAGAAACTTACGAGACAAACTGATTAAAAATCATCTGTGCCATTTATAACGGGGAATTTGTCTAAGCGTGGAAGCTACCGAGTAGCTTCCCCGCGCTTATAAGTAGAAGGCAAAAGATGATTAATTTCCTGTCCAAATTTATATAATTTACTTTGATCATGTTTTTAATATTTATCTGCATAGGCAGCGTAGATCAGGGCGCTAGGTACTGTATTTTTAAATGTCTCTAATAAGGCAACTGAAAATTCGAGCAGTGCCACTCAATAGATTTTGAATTTAATTTTTTGAATTAATGTAGGACGTGGAAGGCAACGAGCTCGAATGCGCGACTAGCCAGCGGTAGAGTCGTAAGGTAGAACGGCCAGGGACGTTCGAGTTTATAGCTGAGTTTAGGGTTGTAACTTTAATAGTCAAATAAATAATTACAAAAGACCTCTGCGAGGCATATTACTGTCGTTAATGCAATCTAAATAACAGAATTAAGTGACTCGAAATGAGTTTATTTAAAATACAATAGTAATTTTAAATGTTCGCCTTAAAGAGGCATGCAAGACGCTTTACAATATTTTTGAGTCGCATAGCTTACCAAATATAGCGTTGTTCCACCTTAAGTCTTAAGCGTACGAACACGTACACCAGAAATAAATGTGCACAAAAAAAACCACAGACTCGCTAGGACGGAGGCACTCTAGCGTGAAGTTAAAGCCACAATTTAGGCACAAAAAATTATAAATTTAATCAAATTGAAAACTGAAAAACCGCGTAAGGAAAATCCTACCGTTATGTAGCTCCTGATCGTATCGAAACGTTTTTAATCAGGCACCGGCCCTGAGAAAGCGAGCTAGATTAGTTTCAATTTTATAATTCTAATACATAAGTCAAATTAATAAATAAATTTTTCTAACGAAACGAGCGCTGCCAACTAAAAGATACGGGGACTACCACTTGTTCGCGAACTTTTACGCGATATAGACGATCGCAACTACGCGTCATCAATCAGACAGCCAGAAGAAAGTCTTCGAGGCAAGCGTCCAACGTACTGTTGCCACGTCGCTCTCTGATTGGTATGCTGTAGGTCGACACATCATCGGAATATTGTTGTTCTCCACATTTTTCTCTCTCGGTCCAAAATCCTTTTCATACTAAGGCCAATAACAGTCAACAGGCAATGTTCTCGAGTGGAATTTTCTGCTCGAAGGCGAATTTAAATTCGTGAACAGATCGAGTGAGGCATTATAAAGCCTATAAATTAGACATAACTTAGGCATCAACAACCATGCAGATGATGTGTGCGACGAGGCGGCGCATCCTGGCGATTGCAGCAGGGTCTTCTTCTTGTTGTTTCTTGACCCTCAAAGAAGGTTCTGATGCTCACTGACGCGTATTTGCGCATACATAATAAAGAAAAGAACAAAACACAAATAATTTATTTTTTTTATGAAACGTCTTGAGACGAGACGTAAAGGGATATTCCTTCTGACTGGTTATTTTACCTATTATGCATTTTTATTATTTAAAGTGGTGCGATAATCGCGCGAAAATCCGCCACGTTACAAGAATCAGACAATATTTTTTCACGGATATGACGGTGGCGAGTGCTCGGAGACTACATAGCCAGCATATCGTCTTTGAAGTGGCAAACCAGGAACGGACGACACGAAACACATCATTGCGGCCCCTACGAGAAAGCCTGAAAAGCAGAACAGAGAACGGTTTCGGAGTTGATTCTGGCGGCACTGGACCTTTCCGAAAATATATCATACAGATTGACTGGAAGACAAAGGGCGGGAAAGATAATGGATAGGACAATGACACTCATCAAACGACTATGCGACGTGTCGATACCCAGAAGGGGTGGTAGAGTACATAAGAAGGCGAATTGTTGGTGGACAGACGAAACCAGCATTTTGCGAAGACAGAACCTACAATCAAAAATAGCAGAGGCAAAACGCTAAAGCCCCCTCACTACAAGACAGCACGGAATAGACTAACAAACGCGATAAAGGA
Organism: Megastigmus dorsalis; assembly: GCA_900490025.1. Taxonomy (NCBI): domain Eukaryota; kingdom Metazoa; phylum Arthropoda; class Insecta; order Hymenoptera; family Megastigmidae; genus Megastigmus; species Megastigmus dorsalis. Next base: position 12,520 of record UELU01099825.1, read on the forward strand.
CATCAAAAAACGCTACTGAAGACAACTGTGCGACGAAATGGTCAGAGTTCCCTGGGGACTGGGTTTAAAATAGTAACCCAATGACTGAGAACTTTCCGCTTTCCAGAACTGAAGGACAGTACAACCATGGACACAATAGTTGGCGGTCTCTTTCCGACCTATCAGGTAATAGAGGAGCCCTGTTATTCAGGTGACAGACAACGGAAGGTAAGCAGCTTCAAATGAATATCTCGCCCCAAACGCCGAGCCCCAGCCCAGCACGAGACAAGCGCAACAGGAGAGAGGATGGGAAATGCTTAATTAAAGGAAATAAAAAGAAGGAGACAAAGGATGGGAATCAGTCGGGATGGGCAGTACGCACAGATCGACAGGCCCGTAAACGCCGGAGAGGTGGAGTCCTTACGGTACCAAAAGACGGTAGAACAATTAATGACTTTGACTACAAATTTAATAACAGGGGAGTCACTAGGACGAAAGACGGCGCTGTAGTAATTAGCACCAAAGCAGACGAACGCATGCAAGAACTAAACAGACGCTTACATGAAGCGCTAGGAGACCATGGAGTCATCAAAGACATAACTCGAATGGTAACTCTGGAAATACTGGAGCTAGACTACCTGACCGAGAACCAAGAAGTACAGAACGACCTAGACAGCTCACTGGGATCAAATACGGATAGAAAAGTCTCGATCCTCAGCGGAAACAACCGGATACAGAAGACAGCTACCTGCGACTTTATCGACTAAGTCGATACACGACTGCTGCAGAAAGGATAAATGCGAATAGGGTTTATCAACTTCCACATAAAGATCTGTCTGAAGGTGCCGAGATGTTACAAGTGCCTCGACTACAGACATAACCGGAGTAACTGTAACGGACTAGACAGACACTACAGATGCTGGAAGTGCGGCGAGATCCGACACTGGGCCAGGTCCTGCGTGTACGCCCCTGCCAGTTTTCTCTGCCTGCCGCAGTGAGAGCTTGGAGTGACGCACGCTCCTAACACGGCTCTCTGCGTCGCGTTTAGGACAGCTTTAATGGAGACCAAGTCCAGACACAGGACATAACTCACGCGAAAAAATGACGACTGTACTCCAAGGTAACTTGAACTGCAGTAGGCTGATCGAATCGGGAGAGGGGTGTGGCATACCTGTGCATGAGGATGGTTGCCGTGTCGTATATCTCCTACCAAACTGCAGCGCTACGCAGTTGCATCAGAAGGTGGCGGTGCATTAAGGGATATCACCGATCATGCAATCCTCGCGTGGGAGGTCAACGCCAGAGCTATCCAGTTAGGCATCAATACGACGAACAAACGCGCACAACTGCTATTGGAGATGACCGCAATGCTAGGTCTGACAGTAGCGAACGAGGGACGGGTTACGACACACAGGAGACCGGACTTCTTCCAAGAGATAAACGATGGTGGGTGATAATGACCACCAGTATAGCATCTTCGACGTGAAGCACAAGGAACGTCCAAGAAAGAGGACCATCACATTTAAAAAAGTAGGCACAGATTGACGGAGAACCGGAACTAGGGACGGTGATCCGCTGGGTCATCGTGAGCAGGGAGAGGGCAGAGGAGTTAGCGGAGGAGACAGGGAGACTCTTGAGACGGACCTGTGACGTCTCTATACAAAATCAGCAGAGAGACGTAAGAAAGAACCGGTGGACGGAAGAAATCAGTTGGGCCAAACTGATCGAGGTTGACTCGAACCCCGGAGAATCGAGTTACAAGATCGTCATCCGCAACCTTGGATTTTACGGGCCATCCGTGGTTTAAGACGACTGAATAGTCGATGAACTTTTCCAGTCGTACCCAGAACAACTATGGACAAGAATTAAGGTCGATGTCGAGAAGGTGCCAGAGTTCACCGTGGGCGAGCTTAGCCTGGCTGTTGCACAACTTGCAGGTCGGAAGCCGCCGTGTCCAAATGGAAGACTCCTTATAGAATGGAAGACCACCTGGCTGATCCTCATTAAAAAGAAAAAGGGTGGGGATCCGACCTCGTTGAAATTCTACCGCCTGTTCAACACAATGGGCAAGGTCTTCGATATACTCCTAAGAATCCGAATACAGCAAGCTGTGCATGATGATGGCGGCCAAAATGACAGATATTACAACTTGCCACTCGTAAAGCGCATTTCCGCTGCACGTCAGTCAGGCGCTTGCGATACTTTTCGTAACGCACTGCGTCGGCCCAGACTTCCGCTTCGTAGATCATTATTGACTCATCGATGCGCAACAACAACCGCCTGATATAGGGACGAGTGCCTCTGGTACTGGCCATCACCCTGCTCAAGGTAAACGTCACTGGACTCATGTGGACCCAGAAGTTGAGCCTGGAGTCGAGCGTCACCCCTGGGTACCTCATCGCAGTCTTTGTCTGCACCGTCGCATAGCCGATTTTGAACGGCTGCACCATCTGGATGCGCTTTTTCGTGAGAAGCATGATCTGGGTCTTCGCCTCAGTCAGCTCCAGGCCGCGATCTCCCATCCAGCGTCGGATCTGACACATGACCTGATCGAGTCGCGTCTGTGCTATTTCCATATTCCCGACAATAATGATAACAGCTACGTCATCCGCATACCCGATCAGGGAGCAGACTTCTGACATTTCCATTCTGAGTATACTGTCGTAGGAAATATTTTATAGTTCGCGTCACAGAATGGAGCTTTGGGCCGCTTTTGCCGTCAGTTCCCGCCACCTTTGTCCACTCGCCGTGTCGTACTGTATGAAGCGGACCCTCAGATAGTTTCCGATGGTCTGGAAAGCGAGTCCGGTACCTGAAGTCCCGTTCCAGACTGGGCGAGAAAAGTGATTTCGCTCCTGATCGCCTCCATTGCCTTCCTAAGGGCTGGCTCGGCCTTGCTAAGTCTAGTCAATCTCATGTCAAGGAGAACTTCATCAGTTTGCATGGCTTTCGGCACGAACGTCTCCTTCCTCTTCTTTCTGTTTTGGTGCCCCTCAGACATCTCCGTGGATGAGTCCGAGCTCTGTCTTTTTGCCGAAGGTGCTGGGTAAGAAGCCGTGAGAGATAAGTTAGGGCCTCCTTTGCCCTTTCTCCCGGCTCCCTTCTGACATGCGAGATTATTCTCCTATCCTCCACCAAAATTTCTATCTTCCCTTGAAGAATTAGGAGACCATCTTTTATCATCCTGTTGATGTTAGGTTGCATTTTCTGGCTTCCAGAATTTTCTTCATTGATCCTTGATTGTCCCGAAAGTACTGTCGGTCTTCGATTCGACCACAAATAAGTCTGGTCGAAGGGCCGCCAGCTCCCCGGTGACATTGGTTGCCTCCTCCCTGGTGATACCTGCCGCATTCCTTGGAGCGGACCATACTCTCCACTACTTAGAAAAAGATTCGTTAGGACATGAGCACCGATCTCCTGAATCCCCCCTTCTATGGAGGCAGCTGACATGGCTACAACACATGCCTGTAGGCGGTACCAGACTTGGTACATCATACCTTAATATAGCACGCCCTGCCTCGCTAGCTCACCTCTGATTTCCCTCACCCCGAACAAGGTTTTTAGCTCTCTGGAGAGTTTCTGGCAACCGTCACGCGACGAAACGCACTCGCTGATGTCGATTAGACGGTAGTGGCTAGGCACCGGTTCGTGTCTTGCCCTGAGCGGGAGCCAAAGGAGGTTCAGTTTCCTACGGCATTATTTTAGGCCACCTCTCTTTTCATCCTCCCGTCCAGAATCTCTTTTTGGCTGCTCACGAGCCACTCCGTACGACAAACACGGTAGTTCGCCATTAGTTGAAAGTAGCGTATCCCCCTTTCATACCTGTCAGATTTATGCGTTCTGGAGTAGATTGCTGCGATGCTGGTGTGTCGATTCTCTTCCTTAGCCTCGCCCTTCCGTCGGGCCTAGCGGATTTCGGGTTACTGTGTTGCGCCTGTGAATGCTTCTCTCGTTTGCTCGGGACTGCTCTCTTGAATTCTTGTCCTCTTTGCCCTTAGTCCAGTCATCACGGCAGCTCGGAGAAGTTGGCCCTATATGCGTTCTCTGATCTTATGCCTTGCTCTTCTGCCTTTATCGATAGCAACCCAGGATCGCTGGTACCACTCCTCTTCCTTCTTAGCTTTCTCATGCATTTCCTTTATTGGCCTCGAAACATTCTTTTGAATCTAGCAGGCATCCATCATTGTCTGCAGCTTATTCCTGGTGCATTTGTTGGATCTTCATCCATTCTCGATCATTATTCTCTATATCAATCGCAGTTGCATTGCTGAACGCTACTGTAACTACTCGCTACGCTTGCCACCTAGCGGATCTGGACAATGAAGTCCCCGCTACGCTCCTACCTAGCACTTCCAAGGTGCACATCTCCTCAACTATTTTTTTAGTAATTGATTCTTCCATTTTGTTCCCACAAGTAGCTAAGGATTGCAGGTCCACCCCGCAGAGTCCCGCATGCGGGAGTAAGATTAGTTACTCTGAGAGGTCGCCCGGTATCCCAGAGTCAACCTTTACGGCACCACGCCCCTGGTACCACGCAACCCTAAAAGCGCGGTTAATACCTCGGCTTACGACCTGTATCCTCGACGTGAGCCCTTACGGGGTACTATCATCCAGGCCAGATTAACCCCGGGTTTTTCGCTAGGTTCTCCTCCCCCTGTTCTAGCGTAGCTGCAAGAGCATTGACGCGATAGAGGGCGTTGCCCGGTGAGCCCGTGCTGAGCGGGCGCGAGAGGTTGGACGTTACCCTGAGAGACGTGGCCGCAAGGGCCAAACCTGTCAGAGTAGACTCACCTGTAATGATAATAATAATAAATATAATTATTATATAATATATATATAATATGATTCTGCAACATGGCTCCGGGAGGACGTGTGCCTCCGGACAAGCTTAAGGAAAAATTTTATTAATGTCATCCGAATCAAAAATTTACAGGAGTAGTGTGTATAATTTGTGAAAACGTGTACCATGTAAGTGATTTTGTGAAATTAAAAGATACCAAAATCTTAAGTGATTCTTTAGTTATATGGCCTGAGCAAGTGGATGAGGTCAATATAACCTCAAATACAAAAAACGTGGTATTGGACCATGCAGCTAGAATAGTAATAGCTGAAGTATAAAATAAACAGGAACAAGAATTAAGGAAGCAAATCTTACAAGAGATAGAAACGAGAAGAGACGATGACGAACACAATCAACACTATATGAAGACAACACAGAAACAGAAAGTATGAAAATTGAAAATAAATTATTAAAGCAGCTTACTAAGGAACTACAAGAAAAGAATGAATTGCTAAAAAAATTACTAGAGAAAGAAAAAATAAATAATAATGATAATAAAAAACTTATCCTAATGTTTTAGGAGTGAAAGCCAGTTAAAAAACATATACCTAAAATAACAATAAAAAAAACAAATAAAAGCGAAAAACTAACTGCTAAAGAATGTGTATTACACTACTTAAACAAAGATAAGAATATACAAACTAACAAAGTTGAAATTAAAAACGAAAATGAAATTATAATCAGCTGCTCAAACGAAAAAAGCGTAAATATAACCGAAGAACTTCTAAAAGGAAAGCTTGCCAACACTTTCAAAATTGAAAAAGAACAATTCATGAATCCAAAAATCAAGATTGCTGGAATTGATAATTATTGTAAGAACGACTTGGAAGCTCTGGAAAAAGATATCAACAACAGAAATTTTAAGAAATTTCAAGCAAAATGTAAAGTATTGTGCATACCCTAATAACTAGACACAATTACAAGGTATTGTAGCTGATGGTCCAGCTAAATTGTATAATAATATCAAAGAAAATAGTGATAAAGTGTTTGTGGGGCATCAGAGGTGTAAAGTATGCAACTTAATTAACGTCAAGCCCTGTTTTGATTGCGGAAGATTTGGACACAGTGGCTCAAAATGTGCTGGAAATCACAATACTAATAACTGTAACAGTGAATCTTTAAAGTGTCTTAATTGCTCCTACAGCAATAATAAATATAAAACAAATTTTGATACAGATCATGTAACATACGATAGTGACACGTGTATGATAATGAAATCTAAAATAAAAAATTACGTCGAAATGACCGACTATCCAATTAAACCTGTACTACCAAAGTATACCGGTAAAGCAGGTAAATTTTGCCAACCGAAGATAACATCAAGTACGTCGTTAGCATCATTATCAACGAGACAGAAATAATTTTAGCTTGGAATACTTAAATAATTTTCTGGAAAAGGATATACACCAGGTTTTTCTAATATGACTAGGCCATCTAATTGTAACAATGATGGAACTTGTATAGACAATTTCTTTATCAAAACAAACGCAAACAACTTTAGACCTAACAAACTATTACAATCAATTACTGACTATCATCCATTACTAGTATATTTTGACAACACAATTAGACAAGATGCAAATAATAAAAACTTCAACTTTTTTAATTTAACAAAATTAAAAATCATTTCAAGTATAAAAACTGGAATTTACTAAAAATCGAAAAAGATGCAAACGGTGGTATTGAAACTCTCATAAATGAACCGCAAAGTACACATGAAAAGAAAATTAATACGCATTTCAAACCTAGAAAATCCTGGATAACAAAAAGAATTATGATTTCATGTAGAACAAAAGAAACTCTATATAAATTATGGAGACAAAATAAAGACAACGATTCACTTAAAAATTACTTGAAAATATTAAATAAGGTAATCAATGATGCTGAAATGAAATTTGAAGCCAAAGAAGTAGATTTGCGCAGCAAAACTTCAAGACATCTATGGAATTATGTAAAAGAAAAATTAAACAAAAACAAATCTAAGAATCGAATATAAAATATATTTGCGATGAAAACAACAAAAAATTGAAAATACAACGGAAATAGTAAACTACATGAATACATATTTTTGTGAAATTGGCGAAAAGATAAGTAACAACATTAAAAAACCAATTAACTCTAAGGTAACACAACCTCGAAGGAATGTCAATAGAATTTTCATTGAACCTACAAATTATATAGAAATAAAACGAATAATTGACAACATGCAAGATAAATTGGGTAGGGTAGGTAACATAAATGTAAAAATGCTAAAAGTAAGGTCTGAATATATCAAAGAACCTTTGGCCTATCTTTTTAATTTATGAAAAGCCATCTGGCCTAATGTACTCAAAAAGGCTGATGTAGTATAGGCCGATAAAAATAAATCACATTAGAATTCTAGAATTCATAGATCAAAACAAAATATTAAACCAACTACAATTTGGCTTTATTAAGGGAAAATGTACTAAAGATGCGTTAAATTATATTACAAATATAATTTATAAACAATTAGATAAAAGAAAACCGTTGATCGGCGGGAGGATTGTCCAAACCTTACACCGAGATCATAGTGGCGCTGAAAAATACAGTAACGGAAGGTGGAACGCAGGATAGCTTTAGGAGATTGCGCAAAGCATGGGAGGGATCGGTTCTATTAGAACTGAATAAAGAGGTAGCAGACAAAGTAGATATTCAGCAGCATTTGCAAGATGCACTAGGGACTTGCTTCAAAGTTAAATGCGTGGTAAGAAAGATAACTTTGGAAATCAGAGATCTCGATTGCCTCACTAAGGAAGCCCTCAAATGTTGGACAAACATAACAGCATAGGAAACCCGGGTTTCCAACGTTAACGAGAGCGGAAAAAAGAAACCCAAGAAACGGACAGCAGTATCCCGTTGCTTTAAATGCATGTGATATGGGTACTTCAAGAAGGTGTGCACTACCAACGTAGACCGGAGTAACGTATTCTGGGAGTGTGGTAGGGATGGACACATAGCTAAGGATTGCAATGCATAAAACCAACCGTGTTTCTTGAGCAAGGGACAAGGACTAAATAGAGATAGAGTGAAAGCGCTCGTGTCCACGATCACGAAATCAGTAACAAAGGCGTGCGAGGCGGCAATACCTCGCAAACGACGGGATAAAGAAGGCCGGGAGGTGTACTGGTGTTAAAACGAAATTGCGGAAATCCGCAGGAATTACAATAAAATTAGAAGGAGAGCGACACGAACGAGAAACCAGCTCGAAAAATGCGTCCACGCTACAGAGCATACTGAGGCGCAAAAAATTCTTAGAAACGCGATAAAAACCAGTAAGCGTCGGTGCTAGAAAACATTTTGCGAAGAGGTAAATAGGGACCCGTTGGGGGCAAATAGGAACACTGGCGCCACAAGTGAAGGATACGCAAACCATGAGTAGGAACTCTTCTCAAGACACCCGTTAAGGGAGGAGGAAAGCGACACGGCGGTTTGTGAATCGGAAATTCCGCATTTTACGATAGAAGAACTCCACATAGCCATAGCGATGCTGAGGTTGGGCAAGGCTTACGGACCGGACGGAATACCGGTGGAGGCGATTAAGATTATCGCAAAAAGATGCCCGACGCCCCTTCTGTGAATGTATAACGCTTACCTACAGAGTGGCGTTTTTAGCTGGATATGGGAAAGAACGAGATCAGTGCTCATCAGCAGGGGCAAGGGAGACCCGGGGTCAGCGTCCTCATATAGGCCACTTTGCATACTTGATACCATAGGAAAAGGGATGGAAATGCTTCTAAAATAGCGACTTTTAGAAAATATTCACGTTAACGGGGATTATGTAAGAAATCAACACGGATTTAGAAAAAGTTGCTCGTCAATCTGGTCGATAAAAGAGAAAAGTCGCCTATAGTCTCGTTTGGTGTAAAGTAGCAGCTCACGTATGTGTGAACGTAACCATTTCCAGATCCATGGCATGCGTCGCCTCGCGGTTCGTGAATCCAGATGGCTGCTGTCCCAGTTTCATCGGAAAACCACACCGGTCACTTCTGCTCCGATACTAGCAGTCACCTCTTCTATGTAGATTTCCCTGCTGAACTCAACCCGCGTCATCGTGCCGTCCGAGGCATTGCCGCGCGATATGCCGGGTAGCTGCTAGTTCCGGGAATGAGTTTGCGCATTTCCAGATCTCGCTCAGCTTCGCACTTAAAGCAGTAGGCGCTCCTATCCGGTCCACTGCAGTCTCGGCCATGATGACTGAAACCTAGGCACCAAAAGAACCTTGATACTTTAATGCGCTGCCATCCATTCAGGCCTCAGGTGAGCTGACTTTAGTAATCTATTCGCCATGACCTCGTCCAACGTCATGAATGCTTTGCAGTTATGCATGTCGTTGGGTCTGGTCATTGTTACTTCGATTCCTTCGCTGTGGTTCGGAAGAGCAATCCTCAGGGCTTCCAGGATCTCAGTCTGGATAGAACAGCAGTCAATGTCCAGGATGTACAGGATAGTTCTGGGAACCGTAGCTCCCTCGCACTGCCTCCCTCCCCGACTGCCCTGTTTAGAGCTATCAAGAAACTCGACCTGTTCTTAGCAGTAGTGCTCCTCATCTCGAGAAGAACCTCCCCGGACCTGGTGCGCCGAATGTTTTATATTTTGTCGCCGCAGCCCTCGGGCTTGACACTTTGACATACAATACGGAGCACGTCGGCGCAGGTCCTGGCGCCAGCATGCCTGAGAGCTGTAACCTCAGGCCTGATCCTCCTCCGACGCGATCTGTTGTTCGACGATTTTCGGGTGGGTTTGCCTGTAGATTCATTCTTCGCTTTCTTCTTATTCTTCTTTTTGGCAACCATGGTCGAGACCTCTTGGTCTGCGAGTGCTGCCTGTAGCTCAGTTCTTTCTGGCTCGGATGTCTCTTTCCTCCTTTTTTTATTTCGGCCCACTTAACCATCTCTGTGTGGGAGACTGAGTTGTGCCTTTTTTTTGAGGCGTCTAGTCGGGTGCTATAAATGGTCGAATATTGACCGCCCTAGATTTCCCTCCTAATCTCTTTCTGACAGCAAAGATAGTCCTTCTATTTTCCTCTAACGCCTTTAACTTCTCCTGAAGTATTGGGAGTCCCTCTTTAATGGTTCTATTGACTTTGTCTACTTTTTTGTTGATTCCAACATCGCTTTTATTGATTTCTTTAAGTCCGCGAGGACATCTTCGCACCTAACAATAATAATAATAATAATACTAATAATCTCTCTAGGACAGTGTGTTGCACTGGCAGGTCGCCACTTTGGTGTACCCTAGCAAAGCATGGGGAGAGAAAGGACGGCCTCATCAGGGACCAACTCTACAGCCTGCGGTACGAGTTAGGACCCTACGCGTGGATCGAAAGGGATGCCGTCGCTCCTAGGGAGGGGCTCCACATCGCTGGGTCGAGAGACTGTAAGATCTTCAGATGAGCGCTACAGGAGGCGAAGAAAAAATCGAGGTGGAGTTAAACCCGTGGTGGTAGAAGAAAGAAGAGCTCAGACGGGTGAAGAAAAGACAAAGACGACAAAACTAATTGTAAGAAACAGACAAGAAAGAAACGACTGCCGTAAAGACTAGACTCCCCGGCCAAGCCGGAGTAATGTACACAATCGTCCCGGGTCGGTTTGGTGAACTAGGTGGACGTAACAGTTCCTTGATTACCGGCTGATGTCTTGCCATCTACCTATGGTGACGGGACTGGGGGTTTAGCCGACTGGACGCTGATGATGCCTCGGCCGTGATGGATTCCTACTGAAGGTAATTCACTCGGCTCTGACCCGAGCTCGATGACTATGACCGTGGGAGCGGGATTTAAATATAAATAAAAAAAATTTAAATAAAAATTTAAATAAAAAAAAGTAAATAATATATATATTTAAATAATCGGGAATTTAAATAAAAAAAACTGTAAAACCGCGTAAGGCAAATCCTACCCTTATGTAGCTCCTGCTCGTATCGAAACGATTTTAATCAAGCATCGGGCCTAGAAAAGAGAGGCAGTTAATTTGCAATATTTAAAATATAATTTAATAATTTATAAATCCAAAAGAACGAGCGCTGCCTATAAAAAGGCACGGGCGCTATCACTATTCGCGAAGTGAACTTTTACGCGATATAGATGATCGCAACTACGCGGCGCGGAAGAGTCCGGAGAGGGTGTTGTCCGTTCGGCAGCCAGGAGAGAAGTCGCTGAGGGAAGCGTCACCGAGTCCGTCGAGGCCCGCGGCATCCTTCGCACTGCTGTCACATCGCTCGCTGATTGGTACGCTCTAGTTCGGCATCACATCGGAATGTTGTTGTGTCTAGCATCCTTCTCTCTCGCCAATGTCTTTTTCTCTTGGTGCTGTAAGCACAGGCACTACAAGTATCTTTTGTGGAATTTTCCATAATTTTGGAATTTTAAAATATTCCAATTCGATACTTTGGCTACTATGTGCCAGCAGGTAATATTCAATTGAATTTTCCGCAGTTGTACGAATTGAAATTTGTAGGCAAGAAGAGCAAGGCATTAGAAGGTCTATAATGCTCTCTGGCATAAGCTGCGGAAAAATGCACTCTCAGCCTTTAAGGCATAAAAAATGAGTAGTTTTGAATAATTAAAAGGGGAGAATTACAATGACATGGAGGCAAAACTAATGAGAGGCATAAGAGAGAGATAAAAAAATAAGAATGCTCAACTTAGGCATCTGCAACATGTAGATGTTCTGAGCGACGGAGCGGCACATCCTGGAGGTTGCTGCAGGATCTTGTGTTGGTGTCTCTTGACCCTGAAAGAAGGTCCCGGCGCTCGTCGACGCGTATTTGCAGCATCCCTTCTAGCTGCTTATATTGTCTTTTAAGGCATTTTTAATATTTAAATTCGTGCGATTAACATGTGAACATCCGCCACGTTACAAATAATAATTATAATAAATGCCCTTAAACTTCACTTTACATAGTTAACGCATTTACTGCGCCATCGTCTTAAATACTGAGCATCATTTATTGTGCTCCTCCGTCGAATACTGTACCTTAATTATCGTGGTTTAAATAATCAAACTCAAACTACTAATGATTCTGAAATTATTGTAATATAATAAATTTGACGTAAAATCATTAAGGAAATTTTTCAAAGTAAAGCTTTTATTTGATATTATATTAATAATATACAATATTTTTTCGAGTTACAGTTTTTATAAAACATAAAATATTAATGATAATCTTCTAAATTTAAACACTTATATTCAACTTTTTTAGCGGGAATCTTTAAAGCCTGACTTTTTTTTTAAATAAAAGAACAAATATTATAACATAATAATATAATACTGTTTTCATAAAACACAAAATATACTTATATTAATTCTGATTGATGATAATCTTTGATTTTTTTTATTATATTTATTTTATAAATTTAAATAACTTTTGTTAAAATCTTTCTTTTGTTAGTAGGAACTTTTAGACCCTTTGGTACTTGAATTTTATTTTCAGTCTTCTCGTTCACTGGCTGTTCTTTTAGAATAACACCCTTTTTTTGGCACAAACCTTTGACGCTTGACTTTTTTTTCCAGCCTTCTCTTTCATTAGTTGTTCCTTTAATCTTTTTTTACGTGCCTTTTCCTCGACTTTTTCTTGCCTTATTCCCTGTTTTCCAAGTCTGATCTTTTCCTTTAAAACTTTCTCTACTTCTAATTTTTCCTTCTTATTTTCTTTCTCTTGCAGGTAATTCATACCTAGATCAGAGGTTATGACGGAAGGTATTTTTTCTCTCACTTGCTTTTTGGTGATGTAACGTTCACACGTTACACTTTTCGATATTGATATCCACGACTCTCAAAATCTATTTCATTAAGTTGTTTCCCTCCCTAATGAGTCCGGGCAAAGGAGAGGTGACAAAGACGCGCAATAGTTTCTGCCCGTCCCCACCCTGACACTTTTAAATTTCTCTTTGTTGGCTTTTCTATTTCCCGCATAATGGGGAGATAGTCGACCGGAAAAGTGGGAGCGGGCGTTGCTCACTCCGAAAATGGGAAAGAGCACATTGTCTTTACCGCCGCGATGCGAGTGCTGATCCCAGTGGATACAGGACGGGATGGGTTAGACTCTGGTTGCTCGAGCTGCTTGATTTTTTACGCTACCGCGCAATGGGCAGCGTAAAAAATCCTTGCTTCTCACTCTCTTTTAGCTTATTGCGAGACACTCGAGATATACCTTAATACTATTGTTTATATTTATATTTTATAATCGTCCATCTACTATCGCGCAATGGATAGTAGACAGAGGTTACTCACTCTCTTTCCACGAGGTTCAGTGGAAAAGTATATTACTTTTCCACCTTATTCGTAGGGAACTCCGTGAAGAGTAACTGGTTTGTCGAGAAAGCGCAATGCTCTCTCAACTCGCAGTGAAAGACTTGCATAGCATTAGATTATGAATGATAAGTCCCTTCACGACCGTGCAATGGATCGTGAAGGAGTTATAGTTTTGTCCTCTGTATTTGAGGTTTGTCAAGAAGTGCAATGCTTGTTCGAGTACAGCGCTATTTATTAAAAGCACAGCGGGTTCGCTGGAGAACACAATGTTCTCCAAGCTAATCACGAGGAAACATACACTTGTTTTATACTCTTCTCGAGTTAGTTACCGCTTGTAATAAGCGAGCAACTTATCGAGAGAGCCTCCAGGTAGGAAGGAGACAAATAGAAATGAGATTTTGATAAATTTCGGGATTTATTCTTTGCATAGAGCATGTTGAATGTGAATTCAGCCGTGTTTATATACTCTTCTCTCGGCTCGATTTCGGCTTCCCTCTCTCCTTGATTCCTCGTACGTGTGTCCGTGCGTTTGATTGTGCGCGCTTGATTAATCGGAATTCTCTGTCTGCTTGCTGGTGTGAGCGCGTAAGTGTTTTTGATTCACACATCTAGCAGTCGAATTCCTTCTCTCTCGCTCGCATTATATTCTATGGCATCTTATTTTCAATTATATTTCGATTATATTTCTAATTTATTACGATTCTTTTAACGCTACTATTATGATTATTATTATCTATCAATAATCGATTTGTATTACTTTCATTCATATTTAATATTTTTAACTATGATTCAATAAATGTGATTATCTAATAAATTAATCATGCTTGCTTTTATTTCTAATTATTATTATTTATTTATTATTATTATTTATTTCTAAATATTATGCAACAATAAATTATAAATTGATAAATGATAAAAGTTCTCCTCCTCTGGCTTCGTATGAAAGGGACACCATTTTTTGTTCTAAATCTGTTGGTGGTTTGTCTGATTGTAGTTCAGTGGTTTTTTTAATTAGCTCCTCCTGATTTACTTGTTTCACGAGGGTCGTTAATATCGCTGCCACCTCTCTATCCATCATTTCCGATAGGTCATCCGCTCCGGGAGTAGGATCGCCACGCAGGTGCCTCCTTCCGTTTCTCCCGCGTTTATTACTTGCTTTAGATCTGGCGGACGCCCTCCTCTTCATTCCATCTTCTAGACTCACTTTCAATGCCGCATTTATTGCATGAGTGTTATATGTCTCTATATCGGACTTTCTTATTACGGGTGAATTAAAATGAAAATTCGTTGACATCACGTCCAGATATTTTTCCTCGAGTCGTCCTTTTAATGTTATATCTGTCTTATAGCCTTCGGTAGTTTGCATAACAGCACAGGTATTAAAAGGAATCAGCTTTTTACAGCTGGAGCACATCACTTCCTGCAATCCCAAAATTGATGGCGTGCTCATTTTTGTCGCGATCATCGTGTAATCGTTTTTGGTCGTTTTTGTCGCGATCATCGTATCATCATGTAGAGAGGATTCTCTGTGTTAGCTGATGCTAAATAGCACAAGGTGCATAGATTTATCGACAGGCATTGGTAGTGGATCCTTTCCTGGTTCCTTATTAGCTGCATTTTGTTATCAATATTTTTTTTTTATATTCTTGTCTCCTTTAAGAGAGTAGGTCTTGCTTTGATAACTGAAGTGTTGACCGTGAGCTATGCATACAAATTAATTAATAGTGATATAATCCAAGGCGGACTATGTAATTAGTAAAACATTATTGATGTTCTTTTCAATCTTTTTAAATCGTTTAAACTGTTTCGAATACGACGTACATGGTCTAAAGCTTGCTGTAAGTTAAAGTAGTGTTTTGCTTCGCACATGTATTTTTTTACGTCTGGTCGTATGCCTTGCAGAAAGGTCTCTAGTGCTAGTTTTTCCCATTCCTCTGCTGAATATATTACTTCCGGCAGACTAAGCTGAGCCTATTTCCCTAATTTAAGGAAGCTATTCAGCATAAGTTTCATACGGTTGCTGTATTCCTGTAGACTTTCGTCACGCGATTGCGATGCCCATATTATTATTTGGTTTAGTTTTAAACGGTCGACAAACATTTTATGTTTTTCAAAGACAGTTAGTTGATACATTTTTGTTTACATTTATAATTTACCCGACTTATTTTCCGCTGTTATTCTAATAAAAATGAATATTATTTAATTAGGTGTTGGTAATTAGTTATCCCTATTCCAAGTTGGATTTGTATTCGCTTGTACAGATTGTGATAGTAATTCTGGATCGTCAAGGAGGTGTGGATACAATTGACTTCTGTGTGTGCTATACCGTACTACCTCCCCTCCTTTGTCTTCTATATTTATTACTACCTCGCGAGCTCGGGTAGCCTCAGGTAGATCGCTTGGCGCCACAGCCGACGGGCTCGATGTGCAAGGGCGGTTACCTGTAGTTTGTTTTCTATTCGGTACTATTTTCTCTTACTCACGAGTAGGCTTGTCCCTCGCAGCGTGCAGTAGTAGCTGCGTGACGGAATTCCACACGGACCCTATAATGTGAATTGACCAACCATATAGAGTGTATAATGCATACCCGTGTATCACGGTATCAATCATGAATTTAATCATTCGCCCTATCATTACTATTCCTATTATTGCTGCGCTAAATGAGCCGAATGACATAATTTCCATATTCTTTTTCCGGTATTTGTTGCTATTTCATTTATGGCTTCTTCATCAAATAACCTAGCTATATACAAGCCGCTTCTATCTGTTCCTTTACCTGACATGCCTAGTGGTATTGAGTTTAACATTGCTGCTCTTTCGACGGGAAACATTAAGGGGACTTTTACTTTCTAAATTGAAAAAAAAATAGACAACTTTAAAATATTAAAAAAGAAAAACTATTTTATTCATAATTATAATCTTTTCATACATTGTTAACAATGTTTTAAGATGTAGAAAAAAATTATTTTTTGGCACTTTTAATTAATTTTACCACTGCCGAGGGCGTCTTCTAAAAGATGCATTTTAATTTGCAGGACACTTTTCTGCCTTCCTGTAATAAATTTATTTAAAATTGCAATGCGATTCAATTCATGAGACTTGAAACTAAACAATCAATCTTTAAACAGCTAATTTTTTTTATTTCTATGGCCTTTACACGCGATTTTATAAAAAGTTCGAAAAAACGCCTGTTTTGGAGATGAATTTACCCCTATACTAAAAAGGTGGGGAGATTTTTTTAACTTTTTAGAGGTTTATTTACTACTTGTTTGTATAAAGTACCAAAAAAATTTTTGTTTTGAGAAAAACGTCTCCCAGATTTGACAAACGTGATTTCGAGAAAAACGCGATTAAAGTTTCTTTACTATAATTCTGTCTTACGTAGGTACCATTATAAATACAGCTATAGCTTTCTTTCTATTTAGAATTTCTTAATAAAATTTTAGGGCAGTATTTCTATGATACTAAGGAATATATTTACGTAAAAAAAAAGATCGATTTTTTGAAAATTTAGAAACTAAAAGTCCCCTTAAATGCTGTTTTAATGCCTGAATTTCGGATTACGTGTATATACCACTTTTCGCTAATGCTATTGGATCCGTATAGGTCCAATTATTTGTAGTTGATGGTTTTAGAATCATTGGCTCAATTCCTTTAGTTGTTCCATGAGGTAATACAGTAAACCAGTCGTCTCCAAGTAAAAACACAGGTGGAATCAACAGATTACATGTAGTTTCAGCCCCGAATTGCTTTAACATGTGAGTTCTTGGTGATAAGAAATAATCTTTTCCATCTTTTGTTACTGGTATTTCTTGATAGCATGTCTGTGCCTCTCTTCTTTGCACCTCTACTTGTACACATTTCATTAGATGTACGACTTCTCCTGCTACTAATCCCATATACCCATGTGTTTTAGTTATTTGATAGGCAAATAAATCCGACGCGGTTGCCGCTATACTTAAAGCATTTGATATTATTCTCCTTTCTAATTCGCATTTTTGTTCAATAATGTCGTGATATAATCTTTTTAATTGCCCCTTAATGTGTTTTTTACAAATTTTGAATTTACGTAATTAAAAATGTCTAAATCATTTATTGATGGTTTTTTAATTTCTTCAATTACCGGGCCTTCAATAAAAAATAGATTCGGGTGCTCAGTTCGTATTAATTCATGTGAGCATAATGGTATACCGCCGGTTGCTGTGAAAGCAAACATTATTTCGCTAGATTCCAACATGTAAACAGGTTGTTTTTCTTTTCCCTCTTCTATTATTTTACTCACGTATCCTTTATATAATTCTGAATATTTATTTTTCTCGTTCATTGAGGGAGGCAATGGGTCCCAAAATGCATAACCGGCTTCTACATCTACACAAACATCTTTGTTTAATTCGCATCTTGTTCCCGATTTTATTACCGTTTAAATTTACCGGCGCGTAATAATCTTGCAATGTTATGGTTACGTACCCGTGTACGACCGCGTGATCGAATGTTCCATACGGATCGGAATATGCTCCCGGATTGCTACAAGCTCCTTCACTAGTAAGTTTCCCGACTAAAGTCATCGGATACACTATCATACCCTTAGGCTTTATATGGCCAATTAATTCGTTATAAAGTTTATACGTTCGGTATACGTGCATTCGCTTGCATTCTTCACTTGAAACTACGTCTAGGACGTACTGGACCTCTCCTCGGTTTTTATATGAGGTGTGCGACCAATGTCCACAGTGTTTAACCGTTCTTTTAATTTGTACTTTACATAATCTGACTTGCGTTCCAGCGAACTCGTTTAATTGTAGCAATCGAACATGTACTTTGTAGTGTCTACCATAGGTTCTTTTATGTCGCATTCCTGTATGTGAATTAATGAGAAATTTGTCAAACTTGAAACTTGCTACGAGCAAGCGTAACCAATTATTCCGGATACCTTGAGGAATTTTGAGAATAAAAATATGGTCATCATTAGGATTAAACCCTTCATTTGTAACATTCAATTTGTTTAATTATTACATTCCTTGGCTTTATCTTTATTGTGCTTGCGTAAGCCCCCCTTTTTTTACAATTAAGCTGATTTGTTTGTGTACTTGCGAGTTCAGATTAGATGTGTATATATATATTTTTGTGTGTGTTCGTATGTAGCGGTGTTCTCGTGTTTGCACTTTTTTTTGCTGTGTTTTGCGTGATTACAATGTTTTAGGGAGCATTATCTTAAAAACTAAAAAGCATAAGCGAATTATTTCTACTCAATATGAGACTTGCGTAAGCGATTAGTGTGCACTATTTTATTTTTTGATTCGCTCAATTGGATTTTGACATTTCCATTGTTGAATAAGTCTAACGCTAAATATGGTCCTGAGTATTGATTACCAAATTTGTGCAGTTTAGGCTCCTTTTGTAGCCAGACGTACTCCTAGTCTAGCGGCCAGGGGGGTTTTCGTGGCCGATGGAGGTCCAGTCACTCACCAAAGTTTTCTAGACGTATTTTTGCATGCTGATCACGAATTGCGAGGGTGTTTTGTCGTATCGGTTATATTAAAAAAGTTATTAGCAATTTAATTATATATCGATATAGGTAATAATATTTATATAAAACTTGATTACAAATATGTTATGACTAGATAAGTAAAAAAAATTAGCGTAAAATGTACTTTTTATTTGTTTATAAGACAATTTGACGCTCTTCTTTTAAAAAATATATATTAAAAGTTACACAGAATTGTTCCTGGTTTCATAGCGAACAAATTCATATACTACAATATATAGTTATCATAATTGGTTTCAGAGAAATAGCGATTGAACTCTGAAGCTCTCAAGTAATCTGCATCTGTGCGTCTCGCGCGGTTCGGCACCTTGAGCGGTATAATACGCATAACTGCGACAATTAAATTGTTAATAACTTTTTTAATATAACCGATACGACAAAACACCCTCGCAATTCGTGGTCAGCATGCAAAAATACGTCTAGAAAACTTTGGTGAGTGACTGGACCTCCATCGGCCACGAAAACCCCCCTGACCCCTAGACTGTCTCCTATTTGCAAAGTGATAGGGTTTACCTTTCTGTCATAATATTCTTTGGATTTTAATTTTGCCCTTAACAGATTTTGGCGAGCTATTCCCTGTAGGGAATTAAGGCGCGTATCCCGCTCCTTTATATACTCCCCGTAGGTCGGCAGTAAATCTTCCGCCTCTAGTGGGTCACTGGTCGGAGTTCTAGCTAGTCTTCCGAATACTAACTCAACGGGCGTGTGCCAGGTAGACTCACTGACACTTGTATTAAAGTTAAAGGTCGCTAGCTCTATATATTCATCCCAGTCTACCTTATTGGCTTGAACGAAAAATTTCACAAATTCCATTAGACTTGAATGTGATCTTTCCAGAGAACCGTTGCAGTGGTATTTATTTGTTTAATTTTAAATCGCTTAGTTACCCGTCTATTTACTCATAAAATTGGTGCCTTGATCTGTTAAAATTACGCGCGGTGACCCGAAAACGCTTACAACTTTCTTTATTAATCCATTTGTGACGTCTACAGCAGTAGTCGTTATTAATGGTTCTGCAATCGCAAATTTTGTCAGTTGGTCCTGAAATGTTAAGGCGTATTCATTTCCTTTTACTGTTTTTGGTAAAGGTCCCACTATATACATACTAATGCGCTCCATTGCATGCGAGCCGGTGTTAGTTCACTAACTTTTTTAATTGCAATCTAAACATTTTCTAATGAAATCTTGCACTTCTTCTTTTAATTTCTCCCAGTTATAATCCTGCTTAATTCGTTTGTAAGTTTTTGTCACTCCACGGTGTCCTCCTACTGCTGAGCAATGAGCTTCTCTTATTATTATCTCTCTATCTTCTGCAACTGGATATCGAATTAGACCCAGGCATATTATCAATTTTGTGTCTGTTTCAATGAATGCTTTCTTTATTTTTCTCAGTACTTCTTCCCATTTCAAGTTTTCTATAAATTCCGTTTTAACGATGCTTATCGATTGAATTTTTAGTGTTTTCAAGAGCTCCTTTAAATTATTGCGCAGCTGTTCTAGATTATTATTAATCAGTGATAGTCCAATGAGTGCTTCTGTGCGAAGCGGTAATGCTATATGTACTTTTGAATTGACTTTTGTAATTGTAGGAACTCCAATCTCCAGGTCCCTGTATCGTGGTAATTTATTTTGCAGTTTCAATTGCCTGGCTCCGTCATCGCACGGCTCCCCAGTAATTGTGATAAAGTATAAATAATTGTCCTTGCGCATAAACAATTTTTCCCTTGTACTTATTGCAGTTATGTTTAGTCTGTGTTCGTTATTCTCAGTATTCACTTGCTAAGACAGTTCTTTCAGTATTCCCGCCCCTTCTGACTCATTATCCAGAGGCGCTATTAGAGAGCTGTACGAGTCTTCGTTATTTTCTGCATATTCGTGAGCATCCACCTCGTCGAAATTTTCTCCTTCATTTACATTTTCCTTTTCTTGCTGCGTGTGGCTCATTTGTGCTTCAGCGTCTACCTCATGAATTTTTTCTAGTTCTTTCCCCTTTGGCAGTGCCGTTTCGATGCATTCATTCTCGACAGGTCGGAGTGGTTTATGACTGCCTTCTATTGACTTCTGGTGCTTACGAGGGAGTAGAGCTTTTATTGCCTCTTTGTATTCGTCGCTCACTTGGCATCCCGCTCATCCTCGAGTGGTCATACCTGCGTCTGACTGGAGATTTCTTGCCTCCTCTTTCTTGCATACGCTTGTTTTTTTAGTGATCGTCAAAATTCTTTTCACTGCGTTTCTAGATAGGGCATCTGCCACGTTTAGGCGCCCCGGTCTGTATATGATTTCCAAATGCTATTCTGCAAGCAGCAGTCGCCATCGCATTGCATGTGAGATGGGATCTTTCTGTGTTTGTAGCCAAACAAGCGGCCTATGGTCGATTATAAGAAAGAATCGTCGTCCAAAAAGATATGGTCTGAAATGCTTAATGCAGTAGACCAGCGCCAGTCCTTCTTTATTGAACGTCTCCTAGCGTTTTTCTACATCCGTTAACACTTTTGAAACGTATGCGACTGGTTGGTCGCTGCCGATTTTCCCTTGCGAGAGAATTCCACCCACAGCATATCCCGATGCGTCGGTTGTCAGATTGAAACTTTGTTCGAAATTTGGAAAAATGAGGATAGGCTCCTCGCACAATTTGATGCGCAGTATATCAAAGGCTTCTTGAGTTTTCTCCGTCCATATGAATTCCACGTCTTGTTTTAATAAATCTGTTAATGGCTTAGCGATTTTAGAGAATTGATTAATAAATCTCCTGTAATATCCCACCAATCCTAGAAATTGCTTGATATTCTTTTGATTTTTTGGTTTTGGATAATTATCTACCGCTTCTTGCTTGAAAAATTCGCATTTTTCCGGTTGCAGTTTTAGTATTCCCTTGCGTAATCTTCAAAACAAATTTTCCAATTGTTTTATGTGCTCATCCAAGGTTCGCGAGTAAACAATTATGTCGTCGATGAAACAGAAAAGTTCCTTGTTTAATAAACCTGCGAGTGCTATTGTGAGTGCGCGTGAAAACGTTGCAGGCATTGGGCGCAAACCAAAACTTCCTCGATTAAAGTGATATAAACCTCCATTAGTTACAAATGCGGTTTTATGCATTTCTTTCTTATCAATTTCTAGTTGATGATATCCTGCAGCTAAGTCAAAAACTGAAAAATATTTAGATTCTCCTAGTTGATCCAAAATATCGTTAACGTTAGGTAGAGGGAATTGGTCATCCAACGTTTTTGCATTTAGTTTCCTATAGTCGATTACCATCCGATATCGTTTATTGCCTTGTAAATCCTCCTTTTTGGGTACTAGAAAACATGGGCTCGAGTACGACGATGTCGATGGCTCGATTATTCCCTTTTCTAGCAGTTCGTTTATATCCTCATATCCATAACGCAAATCCCAAAACCTGAAGTAAATCACCCTTGAGTGCGTAATTTTAAGCGTATAACCTCAAAACCATAACCTAAAGCCCCAAACCCATAGCAGATGACCCTGAAG
>UELU01099832.1:0-13989 GCA_900490025.1 Megastigmus dorsalis
TTATTAAACAGATCGCAACTTGTTTTCCTGGACGCGTGTCTCTACTTCCGCAAACTAAGGAGAAATATATATCATTTACCAAATACGTTGAAGGAACTGATATAAATCTTCGGTTTATCGACTCATTCAAATTCATAGCCACATCGTTGGATAAACTGTCATCTTATTTAGAGAAACTTGACATTCTCACTTTTAAAGAGAAAAGGAGTCTTCCCATACGACTACATTACATCGCTTGAAAAGCTGAAGGAAATCAAACTACCATCACAAGCGGACTTTTATAGTAGTTTGTATGATTCAAACATTACTAGCGAAGTCTATGAGCATGCAGAAAACGTTTGGAACTCTTTCAAAATTTAAAATCTTGGTGAATACTCGGATTTATACCTCAAAACAGACGTTCTACTTTTAACCGAAGTTTTTGAAAACTTATGAAGCAACTGTCTCGAGGCTTATGGATTGGACCCCGCTCATTGTTACACAACACCGGGATTGACTTGGGATGCAATGCTCAAATACTGAGGTAATGTACGCTTATATATAATACTATTATGTATAAATAAAATAAATATATGTTTTACAGATTGAACTGCAGCTGTTAAACGATATCGACATGCTCATGTTTATAGAGCGTGGCATACGCGGAGGCATTAGCCAGTGTTGTAATCGCTACTCAAAAACGAATAATCCATACATGCAAGAAGAGTATAACCCTAACGAGGAAACCAAGTATTTAATGTATTACAATGTAAGTAACTTATATGGTTGGGCTATGACTCAGTTTTTACACTATGGTGACTGTCAATGGGTCGAAATTACGTAGGATTGGACCTTTTTCAATGTTCCTGATGATTATTCTACTGGTTATATTCTAGAAGTAGATTTAGAATATCCCGACACGCTTCACGATAAATACAAAGATTTGCCATTTTGCGCTGAGCACATGGCGCCACCAAAATCTAAACAAATAAAGCTGATGACAATTCTTCATGATAAAAAGCGTTAAGTACTGCACTATCGAGCGCTCAAGCAGGCTCTGCAAAATGGATTAATACTTAAAAATATTCATAGAGCTCTAACATTTAAGCAAAGTGCATGGCTAAAACCTTACATTGACTTGAACAGTGAGAAAAGAAAACACGCTAAAAACGAATTCGAGAAGATGTTGTTCAAGCTATTTAATAATGGAGAATGAGCGAAAAAGAGTCGATGTAAAGCTCATGAATAAATGGACAGGACGCTACGGAACAGAAGCGCTTATCGCCAAACCAAATTTTCATAGTTGCGCAATTTTTGATGAAAATCTTGTGGCGATACAGTTGTTGCGATCAGAGATTTATATCAAGAAGCCGATATATATTGGATTATCTGTTCTCGATATATCCAAGACTCTTGTCTACCGATTTCACTATGACTATATGCTGGATCGACTGGGAGATCAATGTAAACTGCTCTACACTGACACAGATAGCTTGGTATACGAGGTCAAAAACATTGATATTTATAACTTAATGAAGCATGATATTCAAGAATTTGACATGTCCGATTACCCTGAAATTAACCCATACAACATACCACGAGCAAATAAATAATTGTAGGTTTAATGAAAGATGAATGCAACGGAAAACTTATGTTGGAGTTTGTCGGATTAAGGAGTAAGATGTACAGTATCCGAGTCAGAAACCAGAAGCCAATAAAGAAAGCGAAAGGTGTGAAAAGTTCAGTGGTTAAGGTGACTCTAACCTTTGAAGATTATATGAAATGTTTAAATGAAAACGCTACTCTCATGCGAGAACAGAGAAATATTAGATCTTGACATCATCGGCTATACGCTGAAGTGGAAACAAAGATCGTGCTCAGTACTCACGATGATAAGCGCTTTCTAGAGATCAACTCAAATGACACATTACCATGGGGTCATTCGAAAATAGTGCTAGAGGAAATGGCGATGATCATTGCTGGAGAGGGGCTTCAAGGTGTGAGAGGGGGTGTGAAGAACGCAGAGAAGGGGTTGATAATCTGCCAATCACTGCATCCTGCGCAGACACTGCCGTATTCGAGCCGCCGCGCGAAGAGGATCTAGATAAGCTCGCGTTGGAGGAACCAGATCTCATTCGGTCTTCAGGAGTCTTAACAGCCGCTGCTCCATCATCATCCTGCTCAGCCGCCGCAGTCAAGCCGCCGGATTTACGAATCGTGGTGGGACAAAACGAATATAAGCAGGCATATAAGAGAAGCATTATTCAGTCGACTGACGAGGAATCAACCAAGAAGTCAAAAAAATATCTAACATAATCTTACTCGACCGACGAGGTTTCCTAACAAGAAGAACAGCGAATCATTATTATAGGTTAGTAATCTCATTTTGTAAAAAGATGTGTAATCTTGTGACTGGGAAAACCTACAGGGTCTCGAAGCTCAAACAAGTTAATACAAGATTTGGTATGAAAATTGTTGCAGAACTGGACAATGAGTTCGATGTCTTCTTGCCGAAAAGAATATCGGATGCCTTGGGCAAGAACCCGGACTTGCTGAACAACATGCAAAGTGCGGCGAATAAATACGAACTTTTTATGAAGTTTAACGGTGGATACAGTGTTGAATTTTTAAATTCATAAAGATATGTAAAAAAAAAGAAAGAATGTGGACCATTTTTTTTAATTTTAAATACTTGTGTTTATTTATTATCAAATACCATTTTATCGTACATAATATAGACAAATTTTTACTTATTTAACGAATACAATTTTTCACTTATACAATTAAAAAAAAAATATCTCTTTAAGAAATAATTATAAGTCAGTTTTGTCAATCCAACTGTTGAGATTTATCAAAACCTAACCATTTTACAAATACTTGATATCCTCGTCTTTTGAGAACTTTTTCTACGAGATATACATCCGGACACTTGGCTTTCAACAGTTCCTGATCGTAGAATCCACCGGAGATGGGCTGATCTCGATAGTCTTTCAGATGATACGTCGTTGGATTTGTAGTTGCTACACGAATGATTGTGAACCGTCGACCAGTTGGGCGTATATCCTTTCTCGAATACTTGTTTTGCATTGCTCACTCGTACTTTGTCGTCTACTTTGAACTTTGGTCTCTTTGCAGCTGCTTCACGAACGAATTCCTGCAAGACTTCGACTTCATTGGCGGTAGTCACATCTTTAGGTTTCATACCAATAGTTCGATGTTTTCGGTCGTTGTAAGCATCTATTAATTCGGGCAATATGTCTAGCCACTTGTAATTACCGTGTAGACTAAAATTTTTCCACATTGCATTTTTGAGCGTACGATTGAAGCGTTCGCAAATCGATGCTTTGAGATTGCTGTAGGTTGAGTAGAGATTTATCTTGCACTTTCACATGAGTTTCTGAAAGTCGGTATTATAGAATTCTTTGCCTCTGTCTGTGTGATGATTCTTTGGTACTCGATGTTTGATCAATACAGATTTCATAGCTGCTGCTACATCCTTGCCGGTTTTAGTCTTTACAGGGATGGCCCATGCATACTTGGAGAAAACATCAACGATGTTGAGCATGTATCTATGACCTTTATTCTCTCGGGCGTAAGGCTGCATCTCTACCAAGTCTCGTCCAAGCCACGCATATCAAATTTGCGACGCGGATAGTTGCGCCTGGCAGGCTTATGCAGCTCTTTCACCAATCTCTGTCGTTGCATAGTCATAGCGCAAATAACTGTAATACAACTATGTAGCTGTATTTATAGCACTGAACTACCAGTTTCAACCTTCAATCCCGGTACTTCAATATCATCGATAAATTTTTTCAATTTCTCATGTATTTCATCTCCAATATTTTGTATATCAGTACTCATTTTTATCGACATTTGATCAATCTCATTTTTATAAACTTCTTTATAAATCTTGTCGGTAGTATCTCTTCCAAACTTTAATAATCTATACTTGCGTTTAATCGCATTGCGAGCTTTCACGAGTTGACTAAGTACATTCTTCTCTCGTTGTATGTCATTCATCATGTTAGCGCTTTGACGTTCAACGATAGACTATCCTTTAAACTTATGCAGATGCTATATTTATAGCAAAACAATCGAAACCCTTTCGATAACGACCATCGTTAATTAATCTATCCTTGTCGATCACTATAAATCCATACTTGTCGTCTCGCCAACTTGTAGAACAGAAATCTCTAAACTGCGCAAACGTCATGTTGCAGTTCACGTGATCGTTGTACAAGTGTTTCAAATTCACATCATCTTGTCGAAATACTACCAATAGATTTACGTTATCTTTAACTAGATGTTTGGGAATGTGAGCATAGGTCTGACATAGGTAGAAGCAAGCTACACCCTTGTGCCTACCCATACAGAAGAAAGCTCTGACGTTGTTTTGCTTCTCACAAGCGATGTCATGGAATATCATGATTGAATTGGGGAGCGTTTGTTCGGGATCTATCACTTCATCTTGTTCTCTGAACGGAAAGTACTGCACGCCATCTATAGTCTCCAAGAGCTATTGTAGCATTTTATACTTTGGTTGATTCAGAGATTTCGAATAAACGTATACGTTCTCGAATCTCACACCATTGGGGTGGATAATGAGAGCGAGCAGGCTATTCGTCTTTCCGCAATTCGACGGACCGCAAAAGACTGCTTGTATACTATCGGGTAGTAAGTCTCCATGTCGTTTAGCTCTTCGATCTTGCTCGACAATAACGTCAAAATTCGTTATTGGAAGCTTGACTTGTTGTTCCTTGAAATCCATACTTTCGACACGATATCTAATGCGCAACTGACCATTCAGCTATAAATAGGGCTCTTATATAGCTTCGAACATCAGTCGTACTCAGTACTTCGAACAGTGATGATCGTATACAAACGTCGAAGAGGACGTGGTTTGCTCAACAAAATAATCAACAAACTTCCATTCGAACTTCACACACCTGGATATCAATACTGCGGACCAGGAACCAAATTAACCAAACGTTTAGCTCGTGGAGACCCTGGAATTAATCCTCTGGACGCAGCCTGCAAGGAGCACGATATCGCTTACTCACAAAATCGCGAGAACGTCGAGATGAGGAACACCGCTGACAGAGTTCTAGCCGACAAAGCTCAGCAACGCGCAGTCGCCGAGGACGCTAATTTTGGTGAAAAGACAGCTGCTTACGCTATTAATAAAGTCATGAAATTAAAGTCAAAGCTAGGTATGGGCATGAGGAAGAAGACGTCGAAGAGAAAGAAAACAACATTGAATAAAGTAATTAATGCCACCACTTTCAAATCAATGCCGAGTAAATGTGCTCTAAAAGTTATCCGCTCGGCATTAAAAAAAGCCCGCCATGTAGTCAAACAGGCAGGTGGTAAAGAAAACATTTATATTACACGCATTCTGCCAGTTTCGTCTGAAGTAGACGGAGCTTTACTTTTTGTCATACCGCTATTCGCAGGTCTAAGTGCAGTGGGTGCACTGGCTGGTGGTGGCGCTGGTATAGAAAAAGCTGTTAACGACGCCAAATTTGGTCTTCACCTCAAGCCTTACAGCGGAAAAGGTTTAAAAAAAAAGTTCGATATAAAATTACCTCGAAGAGCACTTACAGACGCTGAATTGATAAAATATGCAAAAAGTCTAAAAATTCCAAACTTCAGAGGGGTGTTTATGCGAAATGAGTTACCAGCTTCCGGACCTCTCTATCGCGAATCGGGTATCGTGAATTTGGATGATGTGAGCGGCCCCGGCACGCATTGGGTTGCTTATCGTAAACGTGGCAACAACGTCGTTTACTTCGATAGTTTTGTAGATCTTCAGCCACCTTTAGATTTGATGACGTATCTCGGAGTTGACGAGGTCAAATACAATCACGAGAGATATCAAAACTTTGATACTTACATTTGCGGTCATCTATGCCTCAAGTTTTTGTCCGGCTATATATAAAGACATTACACTATAATTTTCATTCATTATGATTCGAACAGTCATGGAAGAATCATTAACTCTAACTCTAACGGGTAATTCAGCTATTTTGGAAGCGCAATACTTTCCACCGATCGAACTCTCATCGAATAAGAACAACGCTCTCGGTTTAGTAGAACTTTTAACTGTCAATTCAATACCTAATATAGATACTAGTAACAACAAGTTATACGTGGGTAAGGAGGTTATTAGTTTACCAACAGGTAGCTACGAGATTGATGATATCAATAAATATCTTCATAAAAGATTGTTAGATAAGAATATAACTCTTTCTTTAAAACCCAATAATAATACACTTCGCAGTGTAATCAAGTGCAGTCATCGAATTGATTTTACTCCTAAAGATTCTATTGCTCGAGTACTGTGATTTACTCCTCGCATTCTACAACCAAACATAGCTCACGCCTCCGACCTTCCCGTTGCAATTCTAAAAGTCAACGCGTTGAGAGTCGAGTGTAACATCACTACGGGATCCTATATAAACGGACGCAGAGTGCACACGATTCACGAATTCTTTCCCGCAGTACCACCAGGATACAAAATTATTGAGGTTCCCTCGCACGTCATTTACCTACCATTCACCGTAAAGTGCATCGATCACATACAAATACGTCTAGTCGATCAAGACGACAATTTGATTAATTTTCGTGGAGAAATTATCACGATCAGATTACATATAAAATCAGTATAATGGGAATCGTTTACAACACAGGGTATATAAATAGATCTGCATGGCGTCCAAGCATCAGTCATCACCGACGAGTCAGAGCGATAACACGGCAGAACGTTCAGTTTCTCAAGAGCCTAGGCTTAAAAATCGTCCCTGGTGGAAAATTACGTGTTTAATCTTTTGCTGTCTACAACGAAATGGAAGAAATTCTAAACATACAGTCAGGTGTAACATTCGACGAGTCAGTGGCTCAGTATGAAGTTCACGCTCATCAACCGTATTCTTCGTCAAACTTCAACATCAGTGACGAAATTCGCATATCCATTCAACATCAAGACTTGAACCTTTTATCAGGCAGTTCTATACACGTAGTAGGAAGGCTAACAAAAGCAGATGGAACAGCGGTGCGGAATACAAAATTAGTTAACAATGGCGTCTGTCATCTTTTCGAGGAAATCCGCTACGAGATTAGCGCGTACGCGCTCGTCCCCTCTCCGCGCCTCCCCCCTGTTCGCGCCACCCGTCCGCGCCACCCATCCGCGGCACCCGTCCGCGCTGCTCCCCCCTCCACGCGTCACCCGTCCGCGCGCGGCCGCCAGGGCATGGCTCCTTCCCCCTCCACTGTTTCGGAAATCATGTACCCCAGACAGAGATAAGGATCCCAGACGGTATCTGGAAATTATGTACCCCTACTACTATTCTATTTTGAACTTTTTGCAAAAAATTTAGATTATTATTGTAGGCACCACCCCTAACTATGTTCCCGTAGTTTAATACACTATGAAATAAGGCGCAATATATAGTCAGCAGAGTTTTAGTCTGCATTATCTTAGTAAGCTTGTAAAAAATGAAAATTAGATATTTAGTCTTATTTATAATACTTCCTATATGCTTATTCCATTTCATATTAAAATCAAATACAACATTAGATATTTGCAATCTTCTACTCTGTTTAACTGAGTGCTGCCTATCTTTATGTCTAAGGTCTGTGGGACGCTATCCCTATAGTTCCCAAATGTCATGTAAACTGTTTTTATAACATTTAAAGAAAGTAGTTTCGTAATTTAGTGCAACTTTCGTACCTTTACCCTTGACAAAACCAAATTGATGTTTGTTTAGTATTTTACTTTGCTCTATAAATTTATAAATTCTAATGTATATTATTTTTTCTAATATTTTAGCTATGTTTGATATCAATGATATTGGCCTATAATTTGTAGTCATGTGTTTATCAGATGCTTTATGAATTGGCACTACTTCAGCTGTTTTGAGTAAATTTGGCCAGGTTGCTTTTTCTATACGTAGATTAAAAAGATAGTTCAGTGGTTCCATGATA
Organism: Megastigmus dorsalis; assembly: GCA_900490025.1. Classification (NCBI taxonomy): domain Eukaryota; kingdom Metazoa; phylum Arthropoda; class Insecta; order Hymenoptera; family Megastigmidae; genus Megastigmus; species Megastigmus dorsalis. The sequence goes on from UELU01099832.1 coordinate 7,963, forward strand.
TATTCAGACATTACTTTCAACATTTTTACATTTATATCATCAACTCCAGCGGATTTGTTTTCCATTTTGTCTATTATTTCTTTTACTTCTATATAATTTGTTGGTTTGATAAAAATAGTATTGATATTCATATCCGGTAGTTTTGACTTAGAGTTATTTTGTATTTTGATATTGCGACTTATCTTTTCACCTATTTCGCAAAAATATGAATTCATAATTTGCAATTTCCTTTGTGTTTTCAATTTTTTTATTGCTCTGATCAGAAATATATTGTATTTTGCTATTATAAGTTTTATTTTTGTTTACTTTCTTATTTACATAATTCCATAAGTGCCTTATGTTACTGCTACATGATTGCACCTCTTTCGCTTCATATTTCAATTTAGCTTCTTTGATTACCTTATCTAATATTTTTAAGTACTTTTTACATTCTAATTTTAGTGCATCATTATATATATTTTGTTTCCATACTTTATATAAAGTTTCTTTTGTTTTGCACGAAATCATAATACCCTTTGTGATCCATGTCTTTCTAGATTTAGAATACATTCTAGTTTTCTTATTATTTGTTCTTTGTGCCATATTTATGCATATCTGTATTTCATTAATCAATGCCTCCATTCCCTCATTTGCTTCTTTTTCATTTTTTAATAAATTCCAGTTTTTTGTGCTGGCTATTATTTTTAATTTTGTTAAATTTACAGATTTATGATTTTCGTACTCTTCGTCTTGTAAGAGTGTATTGTTAAAATTCACTAGTAACGGGTAATGATCAGTTATTGGTTGAAATTATTTTGTATGTTCTAATATTAATTTTGTTTGTTTTTATAAAGAAATTATCAATACAAGTTCCAATATTATTTTCATTAGATGGCCTAGTAGTACCAGTAAATCATGGCTTATGTCCCTTTTCCAGAAAGTTGATTAAAAATTCCATACTAAGATTATTTAGATCAAATAAATTAATATTAAAATCTCCAACGATAAAATGATTTTTAATATTTTCTTTTTCTTTTAAAAATGTTTCTAGATTCATTATAAATTCCGGTTTAGTTAATTCATGTGATCTATATATCGCGGATATCTCCAAACCTTCATTGTTTTCTATGTTTAACTTAGTGTTAAGTATGCTTAGCCTACCAATTCTTACAGTATTCGTAGTTTCAGTAACACCTTCCATTATATAAGTAACCACTCCATCAGACTTATTTAATTTGCTATTATTATAATGATTTTTATACCCATTCAAAGCGAAATACTGATAACATTCCAAATTCCAGGTTTCCGAACAGATTATTACCATAGGTTTGATTTTCAAGCTCTCAATAAGAATATTTAGTTTTGTAAAATTTGCATTTAAGCTCCTAATGTTTATATATAATATTAAATTGTTGTAGTAAATATTCTCATTAACAATAATGCTTTTAGCAGATCATTTTTTCTTGAAGCTCCTTATTAAGGTGTTTTAGTAATTTATTTTCAATCCTCATACTTTCTAATTCTTTCTTATCTTCATATATTATTTCATTGTGTTCATCGTCCTCTCTTTTCTCTCCAATCTCTTTTAGAATTGATTTTTTTAGTTCTTGTTTCTGGTTTTTCTTTATTTATGATATTATGAGTCTCGCTGTTTCATCTAATCCCACGTGTTTTGATTTAGAGGTTATGTCAATCTCGTCCACATGTTCAGCGCATATAACTAGAGGATCACTTAGGATTTTAGTATTATTTAACTGTTTAAAATCACTCACATTATACACATTTTCACAGATTATGCACACTTCTGCAGAAAATTTTTGTTTTAGATGGCATTTATAAAATTTGTCGTTGAGCTTGTCGGGAGGCACACCACCTCCCGACGCCATCTTGAATTTTCGATTAATTTTTATAAATAACAAAATTTATAAAATTTCTCTAGTATCAAATTTCAAGTGAGATCTCAGGTGAGATCTAATGTAGAATTGTAAATAATTTTACGATATACAATTTCAAGTTTCTAATATATTATTTTAAAATGTATTTCTCATGGTATTATTCGGGAATAATTGGGCCCTCTTGAAAAAACTGAGCTCAACATTTAGCCATAATTTAGCTCAATTTTGAGCTAAATTAGTCTAAAAACGTTATGTTTGGATTTAGATAAATTTTAGCGTTAATGAAATTGCTTTCAACTAAAGAAAATAAAATGCGTTTATTCGTTCATGCAGATTTTTTGTAGTAAGGTTTTTGGAATTCCACTTGGAAAGTAAATATATTGGATACAAAACATATTTATTCCAATTATTTATATAAATATATTATTATAAAATACAGTTAATAGAAAGCCACAAACCGAATTATTCTTTCTTTTGTAAAAGATGTTTTAAGTAAGATAGAATTGAAAACTACTTAACATCAATTGTTTATGTTTTTTATTATTATTATTTGTGTGTTCGGGTGGACTTAGTTGAGCCCCGATGCCTAGGCAATTACCCTCTGCATCACCAATCATCCCTTTAGGCGCAAGTTCCGTCCCTCGACATTCACTAGCACCCGCTGGGATGATATTGTGCCCTAAATTCCCCGCCCTGCCCCAACCAGTGTGGTTCCGATCATCGACCTTCACTCAACAATAACCGAGAAAGTTTGGTGTCTTCAGGATTGTGGACTAGGTTGAGTGGTTAAGAACACGAAAGTGTCTAGCACCGTCCTCGCATCTAGTTTTCGTATGAATTCATAGTTACAGAAGTCTGTTCCCAGTTTCTCCTTCCTTCGATCTGATAAGCTGATTTCTCAGATGGCAGTGATCAGTGAAAATTTGTGAGAGTAGTCTGACTTCAGCTCTGCCGAGACTCCGCATCTTCTGGGACCAGTCTAGCCTGACGTTGGCGCGATCACAGCCTTCGCCTGTCTGCATTCTTTTGTTCTGCACCATTCCATGATATGTTACACTTATGGAAAAGCAGACGAGGTACATATGTATCAAGTGGATCGACAGCTCGCTCTAGAACCTTCCGTCTGCTTTACGAGTTGCCCCCTTTAGTCCAAGCAACCTGCCGCGATTTAATGTTGAATTTGCATAAATTTCTATCTGAAGAAATATGGTTGCATATGAAATGGAAATGTAAGATGTGTTATTTATTTTTCCAGTTCCATCCGAAATGGCAAACATGGCCGAAAATCTTTGCAAAGTTGCAAAAAATGGTTTAACAAAGAAACTATAACTCCGATAAAGCTATGTGAAAGGGAACGATGTCGGTGTTTAAAAGATCTATCGATTCGTTTTTTTATTTATATCGATTGCTTTGTTACTATTCAAGACAAAACTCTTATAAATCGGGTTCTCTAGTACTTGTTCATATTTAAGTTTAAAAACTTGATATTTACTGTAACGTATAGCCCACAACAAGGTCAAAAAGTACTTTTTAAAAAATTGAAAAATATTTATTTTTTTTCGAGAGATATAGATTTTTTTTAAAGAAAAGTTAAAAAAAGGTCTGGTCGTGTGTTTCTCAGAATCGATCATTGTTTCCCAGCAGATGGTGCTAGAGTAACAATCGACATAATATTTTCTTCTTAAAAAGTTGTACTATCATGCTACTAAAAAATTCTAACAATTTTATTAATTTTAAGGAGAAAAAATGAATGAAAAAAATTTCACCTTTTCGGACAAGAATATTTCAAATATCTTTTTCAATTTTTAAATTGTGAAAATAACTCTTATGGAAATCATTGGCTGATACTTTTTCTATGAAAAAAAATCTAGAGGACGCCATTTACATTTTATTGCGATGGGCTTCATGGAGGTTAATGTTTAATACCTGTAATTTTATTAGAAAGATACTAGGGCATGTTTCATTGATTCTTAGTATTAGTAATTGAATAATAAAGTAGAGCATGCGAGTGCGATTTAGTGAGTTCTAAATCAATCGCGCTAGCAAGATCTTCAATATCTCAGCTTCTGGACCATGTACAATAATCACCTTGTACCTAATCTGGGGTAGCTCGACGAGATAAGCATGAATATCATAGTTATGTTCGCCTTAGAAACAAAATATGTTCGGAAATTTTTTATTTTTTTACTTTTTTCGTCATTTCAATAATTATTTATAATTAGAAAAATATTTCCCGTGTAAAATCTTACCTTTTTTGCTTAGTAAATCATACTGACATCATTCTTGTGGCTGGTTTCTTCCGGCATTAACCTAGTTGCAGATTAGAATTTGCCTTATTATTGACGCAATATTAAATATAAGTAATTAATAATTAAATTTACTATACTATAGATACTTAGAATAATGACTTTAATTTATGATTTTATTATTAACATATCTAAAACATCAATTTATTATATCTAAATAGAGATCTATATTAAATGCAACAATTAATTTTATTTCAATAACACTAATGAGTGTTACAGTGTCAAATACGATTTTCTTGTATGATCCAAAAAAATCTGGACACTTCCGCCTCTTTGTTAAATAAGTTACAGCCATAATCAAAGATAAATCTTAGTATGTATAAGCAATACTAGAGACTTTAAGATAACTACACCGTGAATCGTTTCGTCCTTAAATCTTAATCGCTTAGGCCTCCTGTTCATGTGTTACCATCCGGATGGTAACGCATATATGTTACGCTAGATCTTACGTAATTCGAGTTTTAAACATTTTTTTAATTATTAAAAACGAAGTATTAAATATTAAATAAATTAGGTGATTTCTCGTGTCAAAACGACGGTTTTTCAACTGATTTTTTAAAGCAGGGATGTTAAAGTAATTTAAATTATCTGCGCGACAGTAAAAGACGAGATTTAACCACCTAGCGGAGAATTTTAGTACTATACAGTACACTCCTCTGATAGGTGGGTAAAACTTTGTACACATACATCTCAATACACATATGCGCTTAATGCATACACTCCGTTAAAGGAAAGTAGGATAGACTCTACGGCATTGAGTAATCATCGATTAAAAATTAACCGAGTGGTCCAATCAAGAAAGAGCTATAGCAGGAGGCTTAGCGCCAGACGGGTGGAGTGGGGCGGCCCGCTGAGTATCTCCCCGCCGGCCATGCGTCGGCAGCTGCTCGCGCCGCGCCGTCTCTCTCCACGCGCCGTCAATCGGCTGTTGTGAGTTTTGCGAAAAAAGTTCGACCGGCCGACTGCATTGTTGACAGTTTAAAGTCAATTCGTTCTTTTAAAATAGCGTCTAGCGCTTCGCGGAAACTACTTTTTATTCAGAATAATGCAACTATCTAAATACAAACGTACATTCAATAAGTAGATATGTAGATACACTTAATTAATCAATATTTTAGAAATTAATTTAATTCGAAACGAAATATCATGGATACGTATAGAAGAATAATGCGTTTCATGAAATTTTGCTAGTAAAATTGTTGATGTGAGTCAGTAATTTTAATTATTATTATTATTATTAATTCAGAAAGCAGAAGACTAAACTTTAGGCCTCGTTTTTTAGATGCATAAAGTGCTAGTTTATCTCCTGGGTGAAAAAAAATAATGTTTGTTTTACGTGCATTGGAATTAATACGGCTCTCCAGACTCTCGTGCGCTGAGATCACAAGATTTGGGCCTAATAATCTACACTCATTATTGCTATAATTCTCTACAAGCTACTATTCCTCAGTCGCTGACGCTCCCTCGGAAGAATGTATTTATTTTATTTATACTTCGTTAATTGTAAAAAGTAGGCAAAAATAGTGAAGCTATGTGGCTTTAGTACATTAATACTGCAAAGAAAACATAGTTAATTATAGTATTTAGGGTAATATTTGTTATATTTAAAACCTTTATTTGTAATTAAATTATTTTATTTTTTACAAATTACATTTAGACATGATAGTTGGGAATTTTTTAAATCGTAAGTGTGGTGAATATATATTTTAAAAATTTGCTATGTTTTATTATTTGCAATATTACAAGTAAATAATTTTTTGGCATTATAGATATATATACAGTACACTTAGCATAAGAGTAAATTTACTTAATATTTAAATTTAAGAAATTAATATAAAGTTTATTAT
>UELU01099835.1:0-16661 GCA_900490025.1 Megastigmus dorsalis
ATTATAATAGTATTCTTAAATTTTTTAAATTTATAGTAATTTTTTTAACTTAATTAAAAAACATTATAATATTGTTTCTTTAATTATTATTGATTTTATATATAAGCATACTTGTCTGCATTTTACTTTTTTAAAGTTGTATTTATTCAAGTTAAATAAATAAGGTTTTGTAGTAAAGAAATCATTTGATTATAAGAAAAAGCATTTATGAACAAACATTTCTTTGACTCGTTAGAAAGTTAGATTGTTTCAAGTAAATTATTTTATTAGTTTGACTATTTTATTTATTTTGAATTGAGTAAATATTTCTTTGAATCAAACTAATTATTCGGTAATATTTTAACAAACACATATTTCTTATACTCAACTCAAAGTATAGATTGTTTCAAATAAATTTTTTCTTGGAACTTAATAATCTATTTAATTGTTTCAAACAATTCTGATTTTTCGAATTCAAATAGCAAGTTTATTTAATTTGAATAAATAAGGATTTGAAGAAAAGAAATTATTTGAAAGTTAGAGGAAACGATTACAAACAGATATTTCATTGCCTCTTAAGAAAGTACAAATAAGGAATTTAATCAAACTATTCTTTAATTTATTTAATCTGTTTTTGTTAACTGAATTTAACATCATAGTTCGCTAATCGATCAAGTTAAAGTAATATATAATTAAAAACAATAAAATATTTGATTTAAGTAACATATGCGCAGAAAAAATAAATAATTATTGCTTTAAATTATTAAAACAATAAAATATTTATTCGTATCAAATGATAGAGCATTTAATAGATTGAAGATATCATTTTATTGATTTTTTGTCACATCGAAAATACTAAATAAACATTTCTTTGATCTGTATAATTGATTGTATTAAGTTTAAGAAACCGATATTTAGTCTATAGATGGCACAACGGCTACTAGGTGGCGTAGTATAGAGTTTGCATAGCGCCACGCTCTCTCGCAAGCTGCAAGAATGCTGGTCGGTTTGTATATAAGAGCGCCAAAGTCTATAACAGAGTAACCGAGCGTGCGTTCATTGTTCAGCATACAGCGTACTATAATGCGTCACAATATATTTTTTCTATAGCGATAATGTAAATTAGTGATGATATGTATAAGTAAGTATATGAGAGAAAGATATTAAGGCTATAAAGTGAAAAAACAGAAGTTGAGAAACGAAAACAAATCAAAATAAATAAATAAATATATATAAGTAATAGAGTAAAAAATATTATTACTTAATTGGTTATAAAATGTTAAAAAATTGAAAGTGTTAATAAAAATAGAGGCTGAAAGTGACTAAATATTTCTTTGAATTAATAAAATATTTACTTACTTTATTTTTCCGAAAAGAATTTGTTAAGTAACAAACAAATATTTCTTTGAAGAAAATGAATATTTGTTAAGTTAAGAGAAAATATTTTTTTAAGGACAAAAAATATTGTTTAGAATCAAATAAATATTGATTTGATTGGTACATTCCATGTTATTAATTTAATCAAATATTTATTTGATTCAAAACAATATTTATTTCGTTAGAAGAAAATATTTTTCTAAAAGAATAGAATATTGTTTTCAGTCAAATAAATATTTGAGTAAATTAATAACATGGAATGTACGAATCAAATAAATATTTATTTGATTCTAAACAATATGTATTCTCTTAAAAAAATATTTACTGTATTTAAAACCAATATTTTTTGAACTTGATAAAATATTTTATTGAATCAAAATTTTAAATTTATTTCATCCATATAAATAATGTTACAGGGAGAATTGGAAGAAATTATTTATTTGGTACAATGAATTTTTTTTTTATTTGACCAAATTTTTTTTTCAGTGTATCTACCAACGAAAAGAGTACGAGAGTAGTTATGGACCCACTATGGCCCGTCATAACAAACTTGACCTTGCCTGCGTAGAGTCTCAGTGCAAGTTGCTGACGAGGCATAGTGGGTCCGATGCTCTCTCTCACGTGTGCCATGCAGCTGCACTTTTATCGTGCATACCTTATGGTATGACTCATCGCACACGCTGGATACACAGTTTAATTTTAAAACTCTCTCTCCCAAACTATAATAGCTCTCATTCATTCTTTGTGATGCGCCACTCGTCCAGGGTCCAAGGTTCCACCTGCAATCCCTACTAATACATATATGTGAATGCCCTACTAAACCCTAGCGAGGTTTCCTGGCTGCACACTAAGGAAACACTCAAGCTCGTCGCCTACGATTTATTTAAAGGCACCAGACACACTCGTGTCAGGCGACGAATTCTCTCGGTCACCCGGCTAGTTGCTAATTAAAGAAAACCAGACTCCTTCCCAGAGGAAGTTCGATCGAGCGGCTCGATGGAAACGTCCGAGCCCTCGTTGCGCGTCCCGCCCTTGATTCTCTGCTGCACCGCTGCTTGTCTTTACTGCCGTAGCTGAGTCGGAAATGGCGCGTCAAAGCATTAATATTTGATTTTAAGGGAAACGGGAAAAGGCAGTGGACAAACTAAAAGAAAAGATAATTGGGTTTATCACTAAAATAGACTTAATTTATTGCCTGCCATGTACATGCTACTTAGCGTCCGTAGCTTGATTTCCGCGTCGCCAAGTCTAACTAAGCCACGAGGCTCGCGTTGCAACCCGCCACGTCGCCGTTAAATTGCAAGTCGCGAATGAATTCAATTATCTTTTAGGTTGAGAAAAACCGCGCTCCCATCGCTAAACAAAACCACTCAAGTACCTCGGTTGCTGGTCGCTACAAGTCCAAAATTATTCGCGGGCACTATACACCGATAGCGCACTTTGATAAATGCTTCGACTCACCTCTGTTTCAGGTTGCCCGAGAACCGAACGTAATGGCGTCAGGCCCACTCACCGTCGCAACTGAGTCGAACCACGAATACTCCTTAATCCGTCCAAGGATCTACTCTCGTAGCTTTCGTCCGTCAAATTCTTGAAGTCGCTGGTTTGCGTTCGAATGAAACCCTCGTCGCTGATCGGTTAACAATGATTTTGGTTGATAATGGCAAATAAAATATTGTTGGGGAGTCACGCGTGCTTCTATGTCACTCTCTAGACAGCAAGTGGCTACGTTTTTCGGAAGTCACTTGTAGCATCCATCTTCTTCGATTCTTCCTTCTTCGTCGCACTCGGTGTATCCATGTCGTTGTCTCTGTCGCTCTAGTGGTCGTTGTCAGGTCCGAAATTCTATTTACGTAGTCCAAAATTTGATTCATTTAGTCTTTTTGGAAAACCTAGAGTCAGTTTCCCTCACTTCTTCAATAATTATGTTGATCCTCGTCGCTAATTGGCTCCCACGACCGACGTAGCCTCTTACCTGAGTCGGATCATCACGCGCGCCTTTCGAATTCCGTCGCGCAATTATTATATATCGTGTTTTAATTCCGAATTCGTCAAAAAAAAATAGGGGTACCGGTGCAAATTTTTAAGATAATCTCAAAAAACTGTTTCGATACATATATATGTCATATATATATATATACACACATATATATGATATACATATATATATAACAGTTTTCTCGATTCACACATTGAGGCATTTCCGAACCTTGCAGATTTCTGTGAAGAGCAAGGTGAAGGATTTCATCAGAACATGAAATCTTTCACCATGAAAATGGGGCGTGAACATGATGGTGGATTGTTGCTGGTATATATATATATATATATATATATGTATCGAGAAACAGTTTTTTGAGGTTAACTTAAAAATTTGCCCCGGTACCCCTATTTTTTTGACGAATTCGGATTCAGCGGAAAAAAATACATAAGAAAAGGTTAGTCTCCATCCCAGAACCACATACTTTTTTTTTATGGGCCTGTGTAATGCTTGCCCCCTCAACAGGGGCGCCATCTATGATTACGCTTCCGTTACGGTCCCACACTATATTACCGGATCTGCGCAAGTGCAGCATAAGTCGTGCAGCATTAGCACGATATTTTTGTGGAACGCTTTCGGCGATATATTCGTCAATTCTTGTCTCATCCTCCTCTCGTTGACGCTGCTCGTCGAGATAGCCGTTGTTTACCGTACTCTGAAGAGTCACATTGCCTTCGTCATCCTCTGAGAATTTTCTTTTCGACGAATCCTCCTCAGCACTTTGAAAGTGAAGATAGCGTTCTAAAACCTGCTTATACTTTGACCACTTCTCCCTATCGTCTATGCAAACTGATGAGTTCAATATATCATTCATTTCGGCATCCAGTCTGCTAGCTATCGTGCCTGGGGTCTGTACAGCCTCCATTCGTGAGTGAGAGACGAATGCGGTCCAAACTCTCTTGAGGTATAAGAACCATTTTTTTTGCGTGATCCATTGCTGCTGCTGCTGCTGCTGCTGTTGCTACTTGGTCATGAGAGATGCCAATATGGTTCCAATGAGAGGAGCCAGTAGGGCAGGCATGCACGTAAAATACACGTACGCAAGTGGCAATTATCGGGTGTGTCTTGCTTGAGATCCAGTAAGAGATAGCCAAACGGTCAAGAGATGGCGTCCCAGTAAGCTTCCTGCAAAAATCGTGGATCTTCCGGACATAATTGTCGCGAAAGATGCTGAATTTGGCTGCGATCGCGCAAGTTTCTAAATAACACGATGTACTGCGAGTTCAACGATATATCTCACTGGCCTTTTCCCTGATGAAAGATATTCTGCGTGATAAATATGACATTAAGATTATTGTGATGGCTGCCTTTTGTAAAGAGATTGACAATCGCGTCACCAGAGGACGAGGATTCACGCATAAGATCGTCGATGATGAGCAGCTTGGGTCTCGGATTGTTTGCCCACTCGCCGGATTTGGGAACACCTTCGCGAAATTCGACATTTTTACCAAGTTCCTCATAGCCGGGCTGCCACTCGCCATAGTGAATTATACGCTCGAAACGAGTGTCGCTCATGTGATCGCTATACTTTAAAATTTTTTTCACAAACTCCGATTTGTCACACCCTGTCGGGCCGGCGCACATAGACGTCCACAGGTCCTTCCACCGTGTATCCATGAAGTTTACTGAGAGGGTGCCCTCTCATATAGCAGTACCTCTGTCACAAGGTGCTGATGACTGCGGTGAGGGCCCCCCGCGCCCGATCACGACTCGCGTCGAGCGGTCCCTATCCGCGGCTCGCGCAAGCGCACAAATGAGCTAATTCCCGCTCTACTCCTCGCGGATCAGCGCTTCTGATTCACGGCTCACGAAAGCGCACGGATGAGCTGATTCGCGCAGCCGTCGCTAGCGAGCGCTGTTAATACGCGGACGCGTCTCTATCAGCGCATGCGCCATGTATCGAGCTCATTCTCTCCCACTCCGTTCCAGTAGCCAATCAGGTTACAGTAGTGTTTCGTTCTTGTAGCCGTACGGATAGCTCTCCCTCAGTCCCACGAGACGTCTCTTGCTGTAGACAGGTCGACAAGTTTTTGTCTCGTTTTGCGATATAACTTCGTGAAAATCCGTACGTCTGATGGCTAAACAGCTTAAAAAAATTTCGCTTCTATCACCCATTACCATTTCCCAAATACTCTCAAAATTGAATTTTAGACTGTTTGAATAATTTAGTCGGATTCTTTTTACCTTGCACACATATTCCTCGCGACCGTCAGGCTTTCTATACTTGTAACCGTAAAACTTTGGGCCACCCGATGAAAATGTCGTGATGTATGTACCTACACCCTTCTCTGACAGTTCGTTGGTGAGCTCACCCAGCATTGCACCAATCCGTAAATCGCGTTAAATGCTATTGCTGACATAGATGACTGAATCCGTGTCGTAATATAGAACGCGTTTATCTAATTTGGTTAAATATTTGAGCAGTTTTAACCGTGCTTGGGCAGTCGTGAAAGCTGCAACAACGACACTGGTGGTCGGTGATGGTCTTACTGAGGCGTTAGTGTACCGCCATCCGACATAGAGAGTCTAATCATTGACAGGCAAAAGACCCGTCACCTCGATTTCCGCACTGGTGGAGTATTTTTTTTCTAATGATTTAAAGGAAGTCATCATAGATTGTACCGAATCTAATGGTTATCAACTTTCTCGCGATCGATTTGATGTTTTTCTAGGTATTTTGTTATTTTCTTCGTATAATAAGAGGCATTCTCAAAGAGACTATTGGTCTACTAATTCTCTCTTACGTGCTGATCCAGTTGCATCTGCAATGGGGAGAACCGAGTTTGTGAGAATAAAATCTAACTTGAAGTATTCCAAGCCGGATGAGGAAAACAAGGAAGATAGAATCTGGAGAGTTCGGAGAATAGTTGATATTTTCAATAAAAGCATCAAGAGATTCAATTTTTTCTCGACTGCACTGTCCATAGATGAAATGATGGCTAAATACTACGGTAAATGCGTTCTCAAACAGTTCATCAAAGGGAAACCGATACGGTTTGGGATCAAATTATGGGCTTTATGTTCCTACAGTGGTTTTTTATTTCACTTCGAGATTTATTGTGGAAAGAATGCAAAGGATAATCTACTACCAAATATTGCTCTTGGTTCACGTGTCGTTTTACAAATGCTACAGCTCCTATTGAATCACTGCTCTCCAAGAAAACTAAATGAATAACATTGTTATTTTGACAATTTATTTTTCTGTCCAGATCTATTACTTCATTTGAAAAAAATTGGTCTTCGAGCCACTGGTACAGTGAGAAGTAATAGAATAAAGTAAAGGGATAAATTTCATTACTGTAATGGATTCTAAGCCTGTATCTATCCTTTCGACGGCTTCAGGAGTCATTCCAATGTCTAATGTGAGCCGTTATGATAAAGAATCGAAAAGTAAGAGACCAATACCATTTCCAAATGCTTTCTGTATTTATAACAAGTTCATGGGAGGTGTTGATTTGCATGATCTACATGCAAATTTTATAGCATTCATTGCCAAAAAAATTCCAGTTACAATTTTCACATTTTTTCAAATAATTAGATTTATCGCACTGTGGAGGGTGGAGGCATTTGTAACACCTGTTTGAACATATGTGACTCTCGACGTTTTTATAACTTTTGTTGCACGGTATGCAATATCCTTTACTTCCAGCTGCACCCTCTAAATTAAGTATCGGTTGATAATGTCTACTAGTCTCGTAGTACATAATTCGTAGTACGTGCAAAACACTTTTATAAGTATCACTTACATATTTCGTCCCGTCAAAAATAGGCGCATCTCCGCGAGTAAAATTTCTAAAAGAATACGCAACTATAGCTATACCTTTCTGAGCGAGAGACATCTGAAATCGATGAATTTCTTCAAGTCCGCAACCATTCATCGGGACACGGACTTGCGCCAATCTGATAAGGTCTTGAGATGCTTCTTTCTGCACTCGACTATTTTGTCTTCTAATTGGATTCCAATAGTTGTGCAAAACGCCCGAGCGAGCACAAGCTGTAACTAGAGACCGCGGTAGACACAGACCATTATCGTTTCTTATAGATAAAATCGAACGTTTTCGCACGGACTCTTCGATTAAGCGCACACGGCCACGACCTGCTATATTATTTATAACAGCACACTTGATCAACAATGTATCATCAATATCGAAATCGGATGCACTTTGCGCTGCACTGAAAAACATATTCCACAGCTCGCCGACGTCGAAATTTTGAATAGGCCTAAATGACATCCATAAGGGCCCATAATTAAATCTTTCAGATTGAATAGTTATACCTATAAAATCTTAAGGCTCACGGTGCCGACAAAGATTTTCATGCAACTCAGACAGAGTGCTCTCCAACCACTCGTACATGTTATTATTATCGGGCGGTGGTCTGAATATTCGACCTGCGAGTTCGAGTCCTTCTACACCGAATCGTCGATAGTACCGTGAAGAGCTACTCTCAATAATAAAACGAGGAACTCTTTCTATCACACCTCTAGCACCTTGACCGTTCTATAAATAAATATCTGTGAAAATTGAAGTTTTTGAATATTCATGAATTAAAAAACAAGAAATGAATTAAAAATACTATGGACTTACTGCTGTCGTTTAAAGAACGGGCAGTGCTGTTGTCGGTGTCGGTGTCAGATGAACTCGAGCTGGAGGAGGTCGAGGTGGACGACTCCGATGAATCAGACTCGCTATCGCGTACGCCATTTGGCGTCGAGCTCTCTGTACCGTGCAGCTGAGGCGTATGGGTTTCGTTATGTGAGCCTACGTCACCGCGAGCGTCATTTGACGCCGAAGGCCCTGCACCATCCAGCTGAGGTATCTCACAATGTCTGATCACCTCATCGCCTTCTGTATCGGCAAACATTTCCCTAAGCACTAAAACGTATTTTATGTAAATCAATATTTGTTTTTTTTTACACACATACATATACGAGGCGTTTCACGTCAACTCTTCAAGCACGGCGCGCGAGCGCCAAAACACGCTGTGTTCAACTCGTGTTTAAACTACCTAAATGAACTCAACAAAAATATGTAAAACATAGATTTTGTGTATTTTTTTCTCAGCTTTCCAATGGTGTATTTTTTCCGAAATTTTTTATTTTCACTTTTAAAAAATACAAAATATGTTATATCTCGAAAAGTGTATTTTTAATATTTTTTTTAATACTTTTAATCCAAAGCTGAGGAAATTTTACATAGAAATCAATGTTTTGCACAGAGTGCGAATAATATTTACTATAAGATACACAACGCGAAAAAGAAGACGTACCGCCGCTCCGACGCGCCCGGCCCGCCTTACCGCGGTGCGCTATCCCACACGAATACTTTTTTATTAATTTTTCTTCCTTTAAAGCTGTAGTATTACTTTTTTTTCTTTTTTGTTTAAGACTTGTTGTGGGAAAGATACAATATTCTGCACTCAAAGAGGTCTTTTGTAGCTTTAATTTTCTTTGACCTATTGGAATAAATTTAAACTATGTGCATATGTACTGTGTATCGCGCGGGGTAAGGCGGGCCGGGCGCGCCGGAGCGGCGGTACGTCTTCTATTTCGCGTTGTATATCTTATAGTAAATATTATTTGCACTCTGTGCAAAACATTGATTTCTATGTAAAATTTACTCAGCTTTCGATTAAAAGTATTAAAAAAAATATTAAAAATGCACTTTTCGAGATATAACATACTTTATATTTTTTAAAGGTGAAAATAAAAAATTTCGGAAAAAAAGATTACACCATTGGAAAGCTGAGAAAAAAATACACAAAATCTATGTTTTACATATTTTTGTTGAGTTCATTTAGGTAGTTTAAACACGAGTTGAACACAGCGTGTTTTGACGCTCGCGCGCCGTGCTTGGAGAGTTGACGTGAAACGCCTCATATAAAAAAGAGTACTCACTATGCCGATGAAGTATGCGGTTAGATGCAGGATTGGCGTGAAGTTTACGTCTTCTTATCACACTCACCACAAGATCGAGAATTTGATTATTAATAAAAAGACCGAGTTGACACATATACTCAATACTATTAATATTAGTATGCATCAAGACAAACTTTAATTTTTGTAATAAAATCTCCGTTGATAAAACTGTCAAGTTGCTGCGTTTTATTAAATTAAATAAGGAGCGATCAGTTCTATCGCGAGACATCCATGAAGTGACGAGTACGTGAATTTTCGAAAGAGTGAGACACTATGGTCACATCGGCGCAAAACTGCTCTATTTATACTGTCTCGCTCATTGCCGTAAGGAGGGGATTTTGCAAAAGAACGATTGAACTCAGTTAAAAATTGCAAGCGAAGCTTATGCTTCATTTTCTTCAAATGAAATAGAGAGAGAAAGAGAGAGAGAGAGAGAGAGAGAGAGAGAGAGACAGAACCGTGTAGTATGACTTTTATTTCTCAAGTTTCAATCATGTGTAAATTATTTGGAAGAACAGAAAATAAATGCTCGTATAACACCCTAGTAAATTTTTAGTTTATATAGCAGGCACGTGTGGTCTCGACCTGCAGAAACTGAGAAATTCGACTTTATATTTCTCGAGTTTCAGATGTGCGCAACTCGTATTTTTAAACAATTTTATTCGCCATTCAAATGAAAAATCATATCCGAGAAAGTCGTCTTAATATTATCTCAAGTTTTTGGAATGTGCAAGTCGTCTGAAAAAAAGTTCTATATAAAAGAATATTCAAATTATTTTTTTCTTGAATTGTTTCTTAAAAGTCGACTTGTTGTGATATTGTCTAAAACTTCAGGAATGTGCAGACCATTCAAAGAGCTTATATGTAAAGGAATATATAGCTCTATTATGTTTTAACTCAGTTTCTCATTGCATTGCTTTTCTGAAGTCGACATACATCTTAAAAACATTTAATGCAGACAAAAACAGCAGGGTTTATTATCTGTCTCGCGTATGCCTTTCCTATGACATTAGCGACGAGCTCCGAGACACCCTATACTGTCTCTCTCTCGCGCGCTCTTCGGTAATCGCGTTATTAAAAAATGCTGACATTAGGTAAAAGTTTTAGAAAATTTTACGAGATGTTCTTGAGTAGGCAGTCGTCATTCGGACTCCTTGTACTATGGACGGATTACCCGTTCATGAATGCGAGTAGTCTTTATTAAATTTTTTCCACCGCGACCGGTCCAGTGATGAGTGCGTCTCAGATTGTGAATTAAATAATAGTATTGTGCAACTCAGTGATAGTGCAAACGTGAACAGTGACATTATACAGTGTGCCAGTAATGTGGACTGTGACAGTGACATAGAGGTTATAGGATGTGAAAACGTGAACATTGACATTGTAGAGTGTGCTAGTAGTAACGTTAATGTAGACAGTGGTAGTGAAAGTGATGTGTGCGCTGTTGATAGACCCGAACCGCAAATATCAAGAAGAGACAAGTGCGTGAGGTGTCTCATTAACTATTACAGAAAAAATCATCTCACGCCTTGGCGTTATTGTTTTTGCTGCACGGGATGGGTTTGCCCCAAGCACATCAAAACTTGTAAATTTACGTGTACGCGTTTCGTTAAAAACGATCGGTGTGCTAAAATGCGCGTGTTAGAGAAGCCGCGATTAGTGCTGCGAATTGCTAAGCCGAAGATACGGCGAGGCATCAAGTGTGTGTCTTGTGGTAAAGCTTATTGGAAGAAAAACATTCGGCAACCGTGGCAATACTCATATTACAACAGTGGGTGGCTCTGCCACAAGTGCTTGTGGAGAGAGAGAGAGAGAGAGAGAGAGAGAGAGAGACAGAGAGACAGAGAGGCAGAGAGGCAGAGAGACAGAGAGACAGACAGACAGACAGACAGACAGACAGACAGATAGACAGATTATATTAATATGGTTTGTTTCGATTATTGCCAAATTGGTAAACGTCAAACATCTCTATTTTCTAAAATCCAAATACAAAAAAAACATAAGTGAATATATAATTTTATAATTTTTAAGTATTTTAGTAATATATAAAGTGCCGAGTGTTTTGAAGGTGTGACAGGAACTTCTTGTCCCATTAAAAGGATTATACCGGAGTCACTGATAAGCATTCAAACAATAAAATCAAACATGCAACATTGGACAGGGAAAGTGAGGTTAGATTAGCTAAATCAATGGGAGAGAGAGAGACAGCAGCAAAACAATAACAAGTGCAGCAAAAGTGGATGCATCTATGCAACCACTACTGCTGCACCGCTGCAAAAGGGGATCAGGATGTAGGATAGGAAAGGGGACGATACGCTACAATACCTGGCAGCAGGTCCTCGCCAACCAACCCGCAGTGTCGTCGCGAAAAGAGGCACGAACACCTTTCTAATGAACAAAATACTCGTTTTCTCCGAGGGCCCTCCGACAGCTACACACACGCGACACAGACACAGCGACGACCGATGCACGCCGATCCGTGCAACTATGCAGGTTTGCCCAGGAAAGAGGCCAGGAGTCGAGGCACTTCCGGATATCAGCGACTACGAAGGAAGCACGCGCGCGACCTCGACAACGTCCACGAGGCGAAACAACAGCGACCGAAACGAATAGCGGCACTGACACGCGATGAACGGAAGCGGGCGGCCATTTGTAATGCCGCCTGTAGAGCGAGAGAGACGGAAGTACGGTGCGAAGAAGGAATCGACGATAGCGCCTTAGGGAGCGCCCCCAATGCCGCGCGCACAAAACCCCGAGTTCCCTAGTGGACGGCGCGCATGCTCAATAGGGCGTTCGGAATAAGTACATAAGAAAAAGTTAGTCTCCATCCCAGAACCACATACTTTTTTTTGTGGGCCTGTGTTATCGATCTGGTGAATGATGCTATGAGAGCTAGAAAAATACCTCTGCCCAGAGGTCATCGTCAGTTTGCGACGGCGCTCCGACAAGCGCTCATACCACAAGAATACATTGGTAATAAACACGTTTTAGACCATATTAGAGGCTCGACGTCATCGTCCAACATTTCACTGCCCGAAATTGTGACGCAGCCTCCAAGTCAAGCAGCTTCGCCAGCATCTTCTTCTTCTTCTTCTCACTCGAAACTGACAGCTGACGGTGTCAGTGAGCGAACCGTAGCGCGGAGGCGACAGAAACTTACACCGACACCACAAATTGTTCAATCATGGCGTCGGATGAGTGACAAGTACAAAAAAGCGAAAAAAAACAAAAACGAGAGTGTCGTAGAGGAGGGGGAAAAAATAGTGCTCTAGACTCTTTGATTGATTTGCTGCCGTTTGAGATGTATGTTTCCGGCTATAAATATTGTGGACCGGGTACCAAACTGGCAGAACGACTCGAACGTGGTGAGATGGGGATCAATCCTCTGGATGATACCTGTCGGGAGCACGATCTAGCGTACAGTGACAAGAAAAAGAATAATCGTCGAACGGCTGATCGTATACTGGCCGAGCGTGCTTTTTCACGAATGCTTGCTCAAGAGACACCACCCGACGAGCGAACTTTTGCAATGATTACCGCTTGGTGTATGATCAGTAAAGTAACTTTTGAAAAATTCTTTTCTCGAATCAAGAAAGCAATAAAACCGTGCGATAGGACGCAAAAGAAGAAGAATAAATCTCTAAAAGATAAGAAAAACAAAAAATAAGTTGGATGTTTGAACAGTTTTATTATGGCCTCCCACAACCTACTGCCTACGCCGGTGCAGATAAGATTTTACACACTACACGCAAAAAATGTCATAGAGAATATGTGATAGATAGGTTCGACGGTCAAGATGCTTACAACTTACACAAACAGGTGAGACATCGATTTCCTCGAAGATGCTATAACGTACGCAATTTTGACGATGTGTGGGAAGTCGACTTGATGGACATGAGATCGATAAACTCTTACAACGATGGCTACAACTATCTTCTCACTGTCATCGATGTTCTCAGCAAGTATGCATGGATCGAACCTATTGTGACCAAGAGTGCAAAAAGTGTTGCTGACGGCTTTCAACGAATTTTAGCCAGGAGTAATAAGAGGAAACCGCTAGGAATCCAATCGGACAAAGGAAAGGAGTTTGTTGGATCAGCGATGCAGGAATTGTTGAAGAAAATGGAAATAAATTTCAGGGTTGTCCCGATACGAAGGCAGCTGTTGCAGAGAGGTTCATAAGAACTAAAAAAGAACGAATATGGCGTTATTTTACGCACAAAAATACACGAAGATACATTGACGTTTTACCCCAACATTTGCAAGCCTACAACCACACCAGGCATTCGGCCACTAAGATGACTCCCGCATCCGTGACTCTGTACAATGCTGCAGAAGCACTACAAAATTTAAATTTACGCTACGGCAGCATCAAACCGAGACAGGCTAAATACAGTGTGGGCGATTTGGTGCGGGTCAGTCGAGCGAGGAACGTTTACGTGAAAAGCTACGAGGGTGGTTAGACGTTGCAGCTGTTCAAAATTGCAAGAATTTCATTAACACGTCAACCTCCGGTTTATATTTTGAAAGATTTGGCAAACGAGGATATTGACGGTTTTTTCTACGAGGAGGAGCTCTCGCGAGTTAAAAAAGATTTGAGCAAAGCAGCGTTTGAAATTGAAACAATTTTAAAAACTAGAGGTAAAGGTCAGGCAAAGGAGTATTTTGTTCAATGGAAAAGATACCCCGACAAATTTAATTCTTGGGTCAGGGTTAGCGCTTTTAAAACTTAAAACAAAAATGAGAGATCAATTTTATATCGTATTGCCTAGCAATAACAGTATGGATTATTTTGCTGAAAATACAACGACCCACATTGTCACACAGTTACCACAGCAATTTCAGGTACACGGTGCGTGGGCAGTTGCCCTTACAGAGATTCAAGTTTCTCTTACGTTTCAGCATATACCGCCAACACTGACCGACGGAATGGTGTTTCTCGAGTGTACACCTCAGCATCAAACAATCACCAATAAGACGTGTGCTGAAGAGTCTAGAGCTTCAGCATCGTTTATAAGACCTGGTATTTATCAAGATGTCAAAACTCTCATAGACGAAATTAATAATCTGGACAGTGTAAAAAATCATTTGAAGTTTGAGGTCAAACGTGGAGGTTACGTTAGAGTTTGCCGAATTTGTACAGAGTCTGGTTGTAGCCAGCTGGACCACAATTTATCCCTGTCGAAGAGATTAAAGAAAATTCTTGGGTTCGAAATATAAACTCAAGTGTAATTGTCATTGATAAACCGATAATTACCGATCGGCCGGCCAATCTCTCCAGTGGTCTACTTGCAATGCTGATGCTCTACAACGACATTTTGGAGCCGTATATGACTGGAGACGTTCAATCGCGTCTATTGAGAGCTGTTTCTCTCAACTTTGATAATTATACATATGGTGGGGTAATGATTAAACATTTCTCACCCTCTACCTACCTTTGCTATTCAATACATTTCGCACACAGTAAGGCACTTTCAAAAACAACTGCTAAATATCTGCTTACACGAGTAGAAGTCAAGGCTCTAACAATGCACAGTGGCATTCACGGTGAAACTTTGGGTAATATGATATTGGAGCAGTTGCCCAAACGCATAATCGTCGGTTTTGTTGAAAATAAAGCTTACAATGGTGAACGAACTCTTAATCCATTTAATTTTCAAAATTTTAATATTAATTTTTTGTGCTTATATATCGACGGCGTGCAAGTACCCTCGAGAGCATTACAACCTGATTTCAAGAAGAATAAGCTATACATCGATGCATATCATACGCTATTTTCTGGCACCGGTGTTCATTTTCTCAACGAGGAAAATGAGATAAGCCGTGAAGCATACCCTAACGGCTACTGTCTTTCTGCATTTGATTTGACGGCCGATTTATCGGCTAATGAATGTACTCATTGGAATCTAATGAAGCACGGCAGTGTTAGATTAGAAGTGAGATTCGGTGATCCGCTGACTAGTACAGTGAATTGTATCGTGTATGCTGAATATAACAATATCTTGGAAATAGATTCTTCGCGCCAAGCTATCGTGGACTTTATCGGTTGAAAAGACGACTCCAGATGTCGCTATCATGATACAACACGCTGCTTTAACTCTCATCTACGACAGTTTGCCTCGAGCGCTTGGACGGCAAGGATGGATTTCGTAGTAGATATACAATTCGTCAAAGTTTCAGTGCTCACTGGGTTGTCGCGCCAGCAAATCCAATCACCCGCCTAAGTCAAGAAATTCGGAAGCAGAATGAGTGGCTGACACAGCATCATCATGGTCTCGACTACTTCGAGGGGGAGATAACGTTAAAAGCTTTGTACAGAACTCTGAAAGACGTTACGAGAAAAGTGAGGAAAATATATGTTCGAGGTAAGGAAAAGTGGCTGACCTTGCATAAAATAACATCACGGGAGATTATTAATTTGGAGTTTAACGTCGTGCGCCTTCCTATAGAATTTTTGAAATTTTCGAACTAAAATAAAGAGGAACTCCAAAGATACTAATGAGACCGGTAGCAGATAGACATGGGTTGGGTTGGGTTACTCCCCTATTTTTCTATGTTACCTACCCTAATAGTAAAAATCGATATCGATCGAGCGCGTTAGGTAAAACAGAGAGTTTTTCCAAGAGGGTTTCGAGTTTCCCCACTCTCGCCCGACGGCGTCGCACATGTTCCGAAAATTAACTATATATGTATATATATAGATGCACATTGTTTTCATTCAAATATTTTAAATTATATTTCTTACAAATATTTAATGTCATGGTTTTTCCTAGAATAGCGCAGTCTACATTTTTATTACTCGCAATAAGGAAAAGCGTAAAATCATGTAGGTTGTGTACTGCAATATTTGCACGCAACAGAGAATTTACAATCAACCCGGGAATTTAAACAATTAGTATTGTGTTCCGGTACACATAAGATTCACTACCTGAACCGGCAATTAAAATTTGTGTTAAAAGCAGGTAGATAATTACGTATAATAGCAGTTCAGTAAAAGCGTACACATTTATTTCAAATTTAAATTTATTCTCTAGTTTTGTAAAATATTTCATGAATTAATATTAAATAAACATTTGTTAGAAATCTTTTGAATATTTAGCTTAGACTCTTCAAGTTGTATACAAACGTCACAAGCAACGCTGCTTAGACGCCCGCTGCACATGTGCAACCCATAAAAAAGGGCAAGACAGATAAGATGTACTGCACTAAGCCTAAGATATACCTTTTTCTGGCAGTGGAATTTTCCACAAATTTAGCATGGGAAATATTATTTTCCTTTTTCAATTCAATATCTCAGCAATTTGAGCAAATATGCTAACTTTTTATATAACAAATCGAACAATATTGCAG
>UELU01099836.1:0-13240 GCA_900490025.1 Megastigmus dorsalis
GCGCAAAGAGCGACTGCAGTTACGTAAGCGCGTTCAGCAACGCTACTGCGCAGGACATAGAACTCTGCAAGAAAGAATGGGCGGAAATAGTAAGTATTCGCCAAGAACAAGCGGAGTTGTTCCTACGAGCCGAGCAGGAGATACGGAAGATGTTGGAAGCCTGCGACGTGCGAGCGCTACAAGAGGCGAAGAGAAAACCGAGACGAAGGTAAACTTGCCTCGGAGGAGAACGAGAAGCCCGGATGGGTGAAGATACAGAGGACGATATGACTAAACAGACACGACAGACACGTAGAATCATAGACACGACGGCCGGCCAGAAGTAATGTGCACAACAATCCCGGGTCGGTTTGGTGAAGAGGGTGGATTTTACAGTCGCTTGCTCCTCGGCTGATTTATCAACCGCGGATCAAATAAATCGGATGAAAAAAAAAAAAAAATGGTCAAGCGTTTAAATACGTAGGAATTGTTTTTCGAACAGATTGTTTTTTCCATGGTCAATTATATATGGGTCTCTCAAGGACTAGTGACTCAAAAAATCAGTTTATTTTATATACTTTATATTTCATATACTCAGACATTTTATAGATCTATCATTTTTTAAGAAAATCATTTTTAAACAATTGTTATATTACATCTATGCGTTATAGCGCGGGCGAAGCCACGACGGGGGATGCTAGTATATAATATACCTAATACTTTTTGGGTGAGTTGTAGTAAATAAAAAATTAATCTACGTATGTTGCTTTTGTTTGTGCAACAAAATATTAATAAAAAAATTCTTTTTTGAACTTGTACTGAAGAGGCCTGAAGAGGAACGTACAAATAAAATGTCCGAATTGTTGGCCAGTTTAAAGTGTATTTTACTTATTCGGAAAGATAGTTTCCAACCTTGAATAAGAATCTCTGTTACTTCTGCTTCCATATTCATTGCATTTCCACCGAATACAATGTCACTACTAATTTCATCCTAGTCAGGATTCACCAGACTCCTTTCCAGTCTAGTGATGACTTGCGTCAAGCGTAACGACTCGTTCACCATTTAACAGTCTGTAAATTTAGCTGATTGGTAATCGGTGCATTCGTACTACAACGAGTGGTCATTTGGCACCCTGGACTTTGGGCTCGCATTCTATTTGCTCGACCCAATATGTTTGACTATTACAAAGAACTTATCGAAGCTTTCCTTCTTTTTTCTCTGAATTTTTAGTTCTTAATATACAGCTTGTCCACTCTCCTACATACTGTTTATATAGCGCATTTTAACAATAAAACTTTCTTATTTAATTTCTTATTTTCCCGCAATAGTAGTTGATATAAGAAACTATTCTGCTTTTTTATAAGATATAAAATATTTATTTCATCAAAACCTTGATACTGCTCTCTAATTTCAAAATAAAGTATTAAATAACAAATTTTATTATGATAAAAATAAAAAAGACATTTTAAACACTAAACAAGAAAAATATACAAATAAGAAAAATTAACCAAAAAAAAGAAAAAGAAACAAAAAATCATAGTAAAATCATAGAAAG
Source organism: Megastigmus dorsalis (assembly GCA_900490025.1). Taxonomy (NCBI): domain Eukaryota; kingdom Metazoa; phylum Arthropoda; class Insecta; order Hymenoptera; family Megastigmidae; genus Megastigmus; species Megastigmus dorsalis. The sequence goes on from UELU01099836.1 coordinate 1,536, forward strand.
CACTGGTAAAATAAGTGATAACGAGGAAGAACCGATAGCCTATGAGGTTATTGAAATTAAAAAAAAGGGAAGTAAACCAAGTTTCTGAAACAAATATACCATCTTCAAGGTTTAAAAATTTTATTATGAAAAAAATAAAGAAATAATTTTAAATAAACCAAAATTAAGTATGGAAGAATATTCAATTAAGCAAAAAACACGAAATGCTTTACTTGCAGCAGTTAGCGAATACAGATTTTGAAGAAACTTTAATTACAGAAAATTATTTAGGTGAATTTAATTAAATTTGCGAAAATTTTAGTGTAAAACATTTTTATTTTAAATTACCAATAAATTAAAAGTTTACAAAAATTGTTGTCGCAACGAAAAGTACAATTAGTTAATGACATTAATTACTCTGAAGAAATTTAAAAAATAGGAACAAGAAATACGAAAATAAATAAAGATTTTACAAAAAATATATCTTATAACTATTCTCTTGCATTTGCTACCTTTGGGGCATCATTACATAATCTGGTTGGTAAATTTTCGGAAAATGTTGTGTGGACACAATGTTATCAATTTTCAAAAAATTGGATTACATTATGTACATATGCTAATTTTTTAAGAATAATAAAATAAACTTTTTAAGACTGAAAAAATTGATGAAATTGTGGCGGGCTCATTCCATATGAATTCAAAGAACAAAAAAAATCGCCCTCTTCGATTTTATTCAAACATTGGGAGGTTAATTTCATAAGACCCGTATTTTTTCATTTTTACGAAAAATTTTTTGGATCTCTGCGGCGCCATGTCAAAATTTACATCGTAACGTAATAATTTTAACACGGGTGAATCATTTCTCAACCAAGAAATGAGTCAAAGAATCGGTATAAATTAACTTTCAACATAAATAGAAGTATAATAAAATTTATTTTCTTATTCGGTATATTCGAGTTACAGTAATTTACATATAGTCCAGGCGCCAGGGAAGAAAAGGCCGCTTTAGGTGTTAATTTTGATTGCAAATATTCCTGTGTCTATTTATTAATTCAAAGGCGTAGATTACGAATAGCAACATTAGGACAGCGTATATTTACCTGAACATTGTTTAAAAAATGCATAAACATTAAAAATTGAATAATTTAGCGGTTTTTTGCTATTATCTCGCCTCTGGTTAGTCTTAGCGAAAAACCCTCCGTAATAAAACAATGTGTTATGTCAAGTCGAACAAAATAAGATATGTTAAATTAAACATTTATTCGTGTTTTTTAAAAATGTAAAAAACCACTTCAACTTTACACCATAAATTTATATACTTAAACTATTTTAGGAAAGCTAAAAATTTATTAAAATTAAAATTAAAATTAAAAACCTGACGTATTAATTTTGCTAAGAGGAGATTGCTATCCGCGCATTGCATCGTCTTATAGCAGGCAATTTGTGCTTTCCCTTGCGCGCGCCTCTTAAAATCCTTTCATTCATAAAAATGTGTATACTTCTATGTGCATTACTTTTTGTTAGTAAAATAGATAAAGTATGTGAATTTATGTCATAAAGACGAAGTAGTTTTTTACTTAAATATTGTATAATTTAACATATCTCATTTTATATAATATGTTACAATTCGTATTTGTTATTAAGGTTTAATAACCACTTTAATAATTTGTTTAACAGTTCTTTGTTATAAGTACTTATTTAAGTAGTGGTGTAAGTATGATTGTGCTTTTGCAAAATTTAAAATAAATAACATAATAGAAAATATAAATTTAATGTTGAATCTATTGTTCCTTTTTTTAATACATAATGGTGACAGGCTAAACTGATCGTCACGGAACGCAAATGTTGCAAAAATTCAATTTCTTTATTTCTGCGACGTTTCGAGGGTGTACATACTTATACCCTCCTCTTCAGGCTAATAACAAATTTAAATATACAAATTTAATACACGGAAGAAACCGGTGAATGACGTACCTTATAGGACTTATAATCTAATGCATAAATCTAGTGAGTGTTAACGTAAATCGCTACAATTCATGAAAACATTATCAATCACTACAAAAAACGAGAAACTAAAAAGAAACTAAAATAGAAATCAATAAATTTTGTTGCAAATTAGAAATTATTTGAAACCGCGGAAAACTCATTTTCACTTTTTCCTCCGCTTTTCTCGCTCATAATTAATGAGATTTGTCAGAAAGAATATTATTACACCTATATAGGTACAGTCTAATCTATACAATAATTGTGGAAGAGTCTTCCGAGATCATGAACAATATGTGAGAAGTGGGGAGAAAAACCAAGCAACGATGAGACGAAAACTGAGTCCGTACTAGACGTTCGATCACCGGGGTAGTATGCGAGCGGAGGAAGAGGTACAGCCACGAAGCTAACAGGCGCTAAATGAGAGATATTCCTCACTTCCTTTTGTAAGAAAAAATCAAAGCGAGTTAAGAAGTGATTGTTATAATGGCGTAATGGATTATGTGCATAAAAAATTGAAAATATGAAAATCGAAGAAACGTTTATTTTACCGTAAAATGTTATTGGCAGTTCAAGATTATTAAAATAAAATTAGATTGATTCAATGACTTTTGTAAATCGTTATATAAAATCTAACTTATTTATAACAATGACCTGTAATGCCAACTGGAAAGAAATAACTGAGAATTTAGAAGATGAAATTATTCCGACAATAAGTAAAAGGATTCAAACAATTAGTAATTAAACGAGGGGTTTTAGGAAAAAGCATTGCTTATGCTTATGTTATTGAATTTTAAAAGCGAGGACTACATCACATGCATTTGCAATTATTTTTAGATAAAAATAATAAAATTGATACTCCTAAAAAAATTGATGAACTTACAAGTGCAGAAATTCCTAATGAGGATATCTATCCACATTTATATAATGTCGTAAAACAATTTATGGTCCGTGGTCCTTCTCGCATGGATAAAAATACAAAAAAATGTACAAAAAGCATTCCAAAAAATTATAATAGTAGAACAACTTTTAAATCGGCAGGATACCCATTATATATGAGAAGAAATGATGATAAAAAATTAAATTATAAAGATAGACATTGTAATAAGGCTACTCATAACCGATTTGTTGTTGCGTATAATCCATATTTGTTTGTAAAACTTAACTCTCATATTAAGGGGATGTCGGAGCCAAATTAGTTCCTCACTCGAATCATACTTTTCGGTATACGTAAAATTTACGCATCGGCTGTAAATCCCAGCGGTCTCAAAATGTTCACAATAAAATTCTCTAGTGTCATTGTTATTTTAGCCGTGAGTACTTGCAACTTTTGTATTCGGAAATAAATGAATAGGTAACCTGACTGAGATGACACTGGTATCGGGTGGGAATTCCTAAGCCAACGAGAGCTTAGATTAGAATAAAAAAGTGCAGGTACTTATGGCTAAAATAATGAGTCAATGGCACTACGAATTTTATTGAAAACATTTTTAGACCACAGCAAATTTTACGTATACCGAAAAATACGGTTCGCGTGAGGAGCTGATGTGGCTCTAACATCCCCATTAAGGTTGAAATATATTTAACTGTACAATGTATTAAATACTTATTGAAATATTGTTGTAAAGGTCATAATTATACATTTATCGAAATACTTAATATTGATTCAAATTTTAAAGAAGATAATACAAATTTTAAATAAGACATTACAAATAAAAATGTAAATAATGAAAATTCCGATTATGAATATGATGAAATTAAATAGTATATGAATACAAGATATTTATGTCCTCCTGATGCTATGCACAGGTTATTAGTATCTGTTTCATACGAGATATCACATACTATAAAACGAGCTATCAATGATGAGGATGAGGAACAAGTCAATTTTGAAGAAGGAAAGGAAGATAAAACAATGCAAAAAATATGTTGAAACTACGTTAATAGCGTATTTTAAATTAAATAAAATAGATTCCGAAGCACGGAACTATTAATATTCCTAAATACCTTGTAATACCTCAAACTCTAATGTTTAATAAATAATATATTAAAATAATGCGATAAAGTGAATGAAGAAAAGAACAGTTAGAATGAAATATGAATCGAACGAATAGAAATGAAGGATCGAAAATAGTATAAATGTATCGGATCAAAATATGTACAGATATGAGTGAGTGTGTGTGTATGCGCAAAGGATGATCGAGTGGATTAAGAGTACAGGGAGATATCCCTACTCTTAATCAGCGGTAGGCGGCGTAGATCGACTAGATACCGAGCTGATCTGTTTAATTGATTTTGCGGACAGATCAGTGTGGTCGAGAGACCTTCCAGAGCCAGACGCTGTTACTATCTTTCAGAGAGTTACTGTGAATGTGACTCATAATAAATATTCGCAGTGACTCGTCTGGAGGAAAGTGGGCTAGGTTTTTTGGAATAAACGCTTCTGCATATCAAATCTAACTAATTTCTCTATTTCTTTCACTACCCTCATTCTTTCAAAGATCCCTTTATTTCAACATTTACAATTACTTATATATTAAAGAAGAAATTCGTTTCAACCTATGTATTATTACAAATCAGCGATAAAATAAAGATAATGTCAAGTTTAGATCTGACCAGTAGCTTTTGCATGAAGACCAAGAGTATGAGTTTGAAGTATGTCCGTTTGGTACAAGCGTGAGTACTCCAGCCTTAATAAGAGGATTAGATTTCGCAATGAGGGGCAGTGGAAACAACGTAATTGATTTTGTAGATGATTTACTATGTGTTTCAAACTCAGGAGAGCAGTATTTAACACATCTTGAGGAATTATGAAGAAAATTAGGAAAGGAAAATTTTACTTTAAATTTAAAAAAAATCGAAATTCTTAAGAAAAGAAGTGGAGTTCTTAGGCTTTGTCTTAATAACAGAAGGAATAAGACCTCAGTCTGACAAAGTAGATTTAATAAAGAATTTCCCACGTCCAAAGAGTGTATGACAATTAAAAGGATTTTTAGGACTAGTCAATTTTTATGTAAGATTTGCTAATAATTTTTCGGAAGCAATTGTGCCGTTAACGAGATTGTTAAAAAGCGATGTGAAATGGGAGTGGGGGGACAAAGAATAAAAAACATTTGATAAAGTTAAATGTTTGTTCATAAAGAATATTATTTTGTCTCATCCAGATCCTACAAAGCCTTATATTTTGCGAACAGACGCAAGCGCCTGTGCAATAGGAGAAGCATTATCTCAATTGAATGAAAAAGGTGAAGAAATAGTAATTACGTTCGTCAGTCGTACATTAAAGACAAATGAATTATTGTATTTTACTACTGAGAAAGAATTACTTGCAGTAGTATGGAGTCTTGTAAAACTAGACACGTATCTGAGAAATGCGGAAATACAAGTGAAAACTGATCATCAAGCGTTAATATTCTTGTTTAAATGCAGATTTACAAGCTCAAGAATTAAAAGATGGATATTAGCAATACAAGATTTTGATATAGAAATTGAACATGTCAATGGAAAGGAAAATTTAGTACCTGATTTATTAACAAGACATCCAGATTTTCATCCGAATGCAAGAACGAAGCCAGGAGAAATAGTAATATCGGCTGTAAAGAAAAATCCAATAAGTAAACAATTGGTAGAAATGTTAAAAAATATAAAAATTCTTCAAAAAGAAGATAAAAAAATATATGTAAAATTTTTGAAAAAACAGCAAATGAAATGAATATAATGAAGGAGATAAAAAAGGATGAATTAAAATTTTACATTGAAGATAATCTATTACATAAAAGGAATCATTTAAATTATTTTCTCGTAATATTACCTGAAAACGTCTCAACTCAATTGATAATAGAATTACATGAGATATATGGTCATATAGGAGCGAGAAAATTACAAAAAATGATTGAAGAAGATTTTTGTATGAAAAACATTAGACATAAAATTTCAAGTTTACTATCAACTTGTGATTTATGTCAAAAGAAAAAAATATCAACAAGACCCACAGCAGCTCCAATGCAAACAATTATTCCAGAAAGACCAGGTGATCTACTCTCAATAGATTTTTATGGGTCATTGCCGACTTCAATTGCTGGGATGAAATACGTCTTAATAACTATAGATGCATTCAGTAAATTTGTAGCAATTTATGGTATAAAAAGGGCAAATACCAAAACGGTAATTAGAAAAATTTTCGGCCATTACGTAGAAAATTATGGAAAGCCAAAAAGGATTATATGCGATCATAGTACGTAATTTACAGCAAAAACATGGCAAAAGAAATTAGAAGATGAAGATATTAATCTAATATTTTCCTCAATTAGGCATCCACAAAGTAATATTGTGGAGAGAGTGAATAGAGAACTTGGAAGTTTTTTTAGAATGCTTGTAAAAGAAAAACATTCAGGATGGGCTAGATATGTAGATATAATACAAGAAATTATTAATGAAACATACCACGAGACAACTGAATTTACCCCAATGGAGTTGAATTTAAATAAAAAACCAAAAAGACTTTGGAAAAATTGGATAAAAGCAAGGAAAGAAGAAGAAGAAATACCACACGAAAAGAAAATATTTTTGGCAAGAGAAAGAATAAAAAGGAAAGGTGCTAAGAGAGCGGAAAAATTCAATGAAAAAAATAAAAAAACTATTCGTTGAGTTTCAAGAAGGAGAAGTATTATTACGTTCAAATAATGTATCAGATACTGAAGAACAACTAATTGCAAAATTTTTTTCAATATATGAAAGCCCTTATGTGATTCAGCGAAGAATAGGCGAATCGAGTTATTTTTTAATAGATTTAGAAAATGAATCCGAAAGAGGCAGATTTCATGCAAGTGATTTAAAGAAATATAGACGTCGAAATGAAATAATATTTCAAGATGCTATACATATATCGGAAAATTAAAAGGACAGTGATTAAAGGGACAGGTAGCTTGAACTGGGGTCAGTAACCGGTTAGATGTAAACATCAACAGCAAAAGAAAAGAGTGCGAAAGCGCTACATCAGCTGGACCGAATTGTGATTGGTCAAGCCTCAATTGAAAAGTTTTGAGAGTTAGGAAAAGGATTAAGGACTAATCAGTTCAAGTGAAAATTTTGAAACATAAGCATGGAGGAAATTATTCAAATTACGTGTGAGGAAGAATTGATAATGGAGGTGCAAGGAGAAATGGTGACGGTGGAGGAAATCCTTAAAGATATTGAAGGGATAATAGGAGAGACGGCTAAAAAAATCTGTACCGACTCAAACTGAATTTGAGAAAAATATGAGTACGCAAACATCTGAAGAAGAGGAAATTGAGGAAGAAAAGATAAAGGAGAAGATAATAATTCCAACAGGAAAGTTCCAGAGAATAAGAAATAAAGGATTTTCACCGAGAGGCAGGGGAATAGATAATGGTTTAGATAACAAGTCAGGATTCTGGAGGCCTATGGAAAAAGGAAAAAAAGATAAAGCCACGCAGTCGGCAATCTTAAAGAAAAATGTAAAAAGGCACGCAGTCTCCAATAACGCAAACTTTGATAAGTTTATAAAATTTGCAAAAAAAGAATTTGATAAAGTATGGTAGCAGGAGGAATTAACCACCGAGTCATCATTATTAATAGGAGCAAGTAAGTTTGAAAAATAAAGCTAACTGAGAGGCAACAGGGAAAAAGAAAAGAAGGAAAATAAATTTTTTTTTTAACTTTTTCTATATGTTTTTTTGTTTTTTTTTTAGAAAGAAGAAGGGAGAATTAGGAGAAAATTTTTTTTTTTAATAAAATCATGTAAAAAGGTTAGGTAATAAGAAGACAAAGAAAATAGAAAAAAGACGCTTAAGTGAAAGTGGAAAAAATGTGTGTTAATATAAGTTGTAATTAGTATAAATATTGCGTCAGGAGTTTTGAAGAAATTTCATATTTAAAAAAAAAAAAGATAAAGGAAAAATAGGAAATTTATTCAAGGGGACTATGTAATACCCCAAACTCTAATGTTTAATAAATAATAGATTAAAATAATGAGATAAAGTGAATGAAGAAAAGAACAGTTAGAATGAAACTTGAATCGAACGAATAGAAATGAAGGATCGAAAATAGTATAAATGTATCGGATCAAAATATGTACAGATATGAGTGAGAGTGTGTATGTATGCGCAAAGGATGATCAAGTGGATTAAGGGGAGTTTTACTTTCTAAATTGAAAAAAATAGAGAACTTTTAAATATTAAAAAAGAAAAACTATTTTATTCATAATTATAATTTTTTCATACATTGTTAACAATGTTTTAAGGTGTACAAAAAAAAAATAATTTTTTCGCACTTTTAATTACTTTTTACCACTGCAGAGGGCGTCTTCTAAAAGATGCATTTTAATTTGCGGGACACTTTTCTGCCTTGCTGTAACAAATTTATTTAAAATTGCAACGCGATTCAATTCATGAGACTTGTAACTAAACAATAAACCTTGAAAAAGCTAATTTTTTTATATTTCTATGGCCTTTACACGCGATTTTATAAAAAGTTCGAAAAACGCTTGTTTTGGGGATGAATTTACCGCTGTACTAAAAAGGTGGGGTGATTTTTTTAACTTTTTAGTGGTTTATTTACTAGCTGTTTGTATAAAGTATCAAAAAAATTTTGGTTTACTGAGATTGGCTTAGTAGATTTTGAAAAAAACGTCTCCCAGATATGAAAAATGTGATTTCGAGAAAAACGCGTTTAAATTTTCATTACTATAATTCTGTCTTACGTAGGTACCATTATAAATCCAGCTATAGCTTTCTTTTTATTTCGAATTTCTTTATAAACTTTTAGGGCAGTATTTTTATGATACTAAGGAACATTTTTACGTAAAAAAAATCGATTTTTTGAAAATTTAGAAAGTAAAAGTCCCCTTAAGAGTAGAGGAAGATATCCCTACTCTTAATCAGCGGTAGGCCGCGCACAGTGGGCAAAACTAGCTTTTTTTTTCAAAATCGTAGAACTTGTGATAGAAACATGCTAATACAATGAATTTTTTTGCAACTTCAAGATTAAGGATTGCAGAATATAGGAAAACTATAGAGTAAGATTTATTATAACCGTATGACCTCGAAAAAATGGTGTTAAAGTGTCAATTTTTGGATAAAACTTGTGTACTTGATTGCAGTACACGATTTAAAGCTACGTAGTAAATGTTTTAAGTCATTTTTCATAGATTAGGGACCGCTCAATCAGAGAACGCAATTTATATTCACTAAACACATAACCTCAAATCTTAGTTATGCACTAATGCACGGTGTGCCTGAAGCATGCAAAAGTGGTCCGAAAATGGATCCAAAATCAGCTAACGCAGAAAGATTCTATATTATTTGTAGATGAAAAAAATAGCAAATTGAAAATCCTAAGTGATTGATTTCGCAAGTTATGGACGTTTTTGTACTTATGCTATGCGCATTCGTGAAGTGGAAAGTGGAGCATTTAGGTACACACGTACAATCCGTTTTTTAACTCCAAGTTGACCAAATTGAGAATACATTTGTTGTTTATTGTTAATAACACTATTTTTTTGAAAATTTATTGATGTGTTCATAAATTATTAAGTTGGCTTAATAAATAATTAAAAATTTAAAGGTTTCGTTTTTACGACTTATCTCTAAATACTTCAGCTAATTTTATAGAGTTTGTGTTTTCTAAATACAAAATATACGAAAATTTTAAGCTTCTTTCTATGCCGCTAGGTGGCGCATGCAATCTGTAATAGGAAAAAGTCATGTCGAAGTTACATATATGCCAGCGAAAAAGTTATGAAACCTCTTCGAGTTGCATTTTTGAAACTTATGTTTAAAAAATGACTCCGCCGTGTTCTCATCAGGATAACAGAAAAAAAGTGTGTGGCCCATGTGGTCGAAAGATTATTATTCGAAAAATAAGGCCAGAAAAATTTTTAATAAGTAAAATTACTGAAAAACTCATAAAAAATTAAGTTTGGTCAAGTCAAATAAAAGTTTAATATTTGCGTAAATTTCTTTTATTCCAGAAACTACACACAATAATAGCAACCAATTAACACTCGATAGCTTACCTTTTTTGCTTAGACGACCGCCTTCACAGTAGAGCATTCTCTTATTGGAATTATTGAAAGTAACTGAATCTTCTGGATCACTTTCATCTTCTTGCATGGAATTTTCTTAATTTTTGGGTGAATAATCATCAGGTAAAATACATAAACTGATGTTAAAGAAATTTTGCCCACCATCAGCCATAGCTTTGATGCAGAAGTTGCTAACTAATTCTCTACTTTCAATAACTTTGTCTAAAAGATCTTCGGCATTGGCATAGACAACAGTTCGTAATTGTTTTTCTGCATCTGTTGCGCTTTCACAATCAAACTCGTAGACACCCGTTTTGTAAACATCTGACAATTCTTTAGACTTTTTTTACATATGCTCTCGATAGTTTTTTTGCAATAGACCTTATACCATCATTACACCTTACGAAATTAGTAATCTTTCTCATTTCTCTCTGTGAAGCTCCTAGTTGGACTCGAAAATTATCCAATTTATCTGCATCAAAGGCCACGGTCTTTACAACTTTATTTACTATAATTCTCCCACTTCGCCCAGCAGTACTCAAATTCAAATCAATATTGACCCGTCTGCCACTTACATCGGGTTTAGATTGCGCATTTTTTTGAATCACATGTGTTGCAATTTGCTGTTGGATTTTTTTAGGGAGTTTCTCAACCATTTTTAATACATTATCCCTGAGATTTTTGCAATCATGACCTTTCCCTCTGCTAATTTATAGCAAAATATTTGTTGATATCTGGGAAGATGTTCTTAAACGTACTCCAATTGCCGGCGTCAAATGGAATACCGAAGCTGTCTAGCCCTTTTAGAAATACTATGCTGATAGGCGATCGTTTCTTCTAAATCTTCACTGTACTGTAGACCAGTCACAAGACTCTTTGTACACAACTTGTTTAAATAGTACGTGGTATTAAATATTGAGCGTAGACGTTCACAACTTTCGCACTGACTGTCCATCTTCGTTGAGTGTCTACTGGTCGACTGAATGGGTGCGAATGTCAGTCGCTCTGGCTATATATGCTCTGTGTGAGACATTGGTGGTGGTATGGTGACGTGCATGCACGATAACTAACCCCGGTCAAGGACTATATCAATGACATCTTAGAACTGCAGTTTTGCAAACAGTTGACGAAGCATCCCCCGCTCCCTGTAAAGGCAGTGTCAGCATTCCTGTACTGAACGTGAGCTCTAGCTATCGTATCGTTTTTCTGCAAGTCGGCAGAAAAATTGTCGAGAAATTTCTGGAAGCCTAACCCTGAACTCATGTAATACAAGAACATTATACAAAATTGGCCGCACACGTCAGACGTATCACTTTGCAATTACGCAGCATTCCATCGGTATTGTTTACAATTTTTTCGTAAACGATTTATATGATCCGGTATAAATGGCGGTATACCGTAGCTATCAAAATACAAAGCATGTCCAGACACGTCGACGTAAATGCTGACCCAATGCATACCGGGTTTCGTATGACTATCGGTGTTAAAAAAGAATGCTGTCGGTTTTGTCCACACCCGCGGGATCTGATCGGCCGGGAAGACACACACAGTACATCAATAAATGCTTCAGGATTTCCAGGCTGTTCATCGCAAATCTGCGGCGGTATTGTATAAGTAAATTCGTCACAAGATTGTGGTTCACGCGTGTTTAACCACGCTTTCAATCTATAAGCATTATTTAAAGCACAAGTGTATTGTA
>UELU01099838.1:0-11322 GCA_900490025.1 Megastigmus dorsalis
TAGTAATTTAGATGACTTTTAAGTATGCGCGATACATTTTTCCGCCTTCGAAACCTTTTATTTACTGAGTTTCACACTCACATTTATGCGGTGCATCTTAAGCTTTTCGGTAAGATTTACAGAAAAATCATGTCAAATCGACACTAGAAATTTGAAACATTATTTTTGATATTTTGTAAATGATTGTAAATTATACTTTCAGTTTCTATATGAAGATTTTTATTTAAATTTTATTAAAATAATGAATAATGAGTGATTTAGTAAAACTATATTTTAATAGAAGAATAAATAATCTTAGCACACGATAACCAGGGGGGGGGGGGCACAGGAACTGACACACTTACCCTAAATCACGTACATGAAAGAAATCAAAAGCGAGCACCGTGGAAATCAGTTCTGCTCCTATTTAGTTTGTTCATCCATTCACTATCGTACTTTTAAGCATTCACTGGTGATTTTAATGTTTTGGATATATTTATTAATTTTTATATTTTATTATTAACGTAAATAATGTTAATTTTGTGGGACAATAAATTCATGAAAATCGCTAATTCCTTGAATAATAATTCATGATGAAATTACCTTATTTTTATCTATGACTGATATTTTTAACAATAGAATTCAAGCACATCTATAAAGTGTTGTTTGAATAATTATTAAATTGATTACAAAATTCATTATAATATGTAATAATTACAATAGTTATACGTATAAATATAAAAATATTCAGATCCTGAGACCTGACTAGGTTAGTGTTTTAAATGAATCTCGACCTCAGAATTGTTCCACCCCGTCATAACTGTGATATTTCTAATTACTGAAATTTTTAAACTTAATCTGAAGTGAAAGTAAATTTAACAAACGGTTATAAGTAGTAGTACTCTAAAATAATTAAAAAAAATCATCCTCTGAATTTACGGTATCCCAAAATTTTTATAATAAAATTGAAGATATCTCAAAATCGTGACACAATGGTTATAATTCAGCGGTCAGATTCATATTCAGTATTTCAAAATATGACCGAATCCATCTCAAATCGAACAGTCAACACAGGTGTCCTCATCACCGATGTTTTTCAAAGTTGACTATGTTATTCTTCTTAAAAAGTCATTTGACACCTATTTTTCTTTTTTTTCGATATCAATAAAATAGCATGTAATATGCAATTCTCAAAATTTTTTACCGAATCTTAATAATGAAATTTTTTTAAGATAATTTTTAACTTTATTATACTCACAAGGGGAACCCAAGGAGCCCGGGAAACGGATCTTGAAGAAACTTTACAGAAATTTTCGAAGAAGTGTAACATAACCATATTTCGAAAAGATCAGTCATGGGGATACACTCTGACCGTTCATTTTGAGATACCTACGGTCATATAGGATTCTTTTATAATTTTGTGAGCTGGTATTATTAAACCAATATATTTGAAACTACGTTACAATGCTTTGTCGATACGTGGCATTAACAATGCTACGAGAGATGATACTCTTTTCTACAAATTATTAATATCATTCTTATTTTGATAATTTTATCTCGGATATGTGGATCTCTACTAGCTCAAACTTTATTTTTTTAATGCCTTAAAATTGAGATCAATGAAATAGATAGCAGCATTATAACGTAATGATTGTGATTCAGCAAAATGTTTACGTTTTTATTGTTATTTATTCATTAGCTATTTTTATTACCGTAACTACATGACATCGATGTAATTTATTTATATCGATGCACTTAAATAACGTTCATTCATATATTCTGCTTATAATCCAAGCGATATAATAGAATAATAGAATGTTATCTAAGCTTACTTCGAACTGTTGATGATGTCAATAAAACTAGATGTGGTATAAGTTCATACAAAATTTAAAAGGAAAATTAAACTAAAGTACTCTTTTTTAAATATTTAGGGTGACAGCGGTGGTCCACTAGTTTACGGGAATACAGTAATTGGTCTGGTGAGCAGCAATCCAATCGGTTGCAATGATAATGTATTCCCGACCACATATACGAGGGTTTCATCTTACGTTGATTTTATAAAAAATGCTGTGAATGGCATCATCGATGGAATGCGTGTCGCTACTTGGACTCCCGAACAAATCTAGTTTAAATTTATTTATTATAAAGTGTATATTTTTAATAAGACTAAAATGTATAATTTTAATGCAGACTAAATTTTGTGTACAAATATTTTTAATTATTTTTATATAGTATGTAAATAAAACACAGTTTATAAAAGAAAAAGAAGAACAGTTTTATAGATATACACATTTACTGTATCAATTGTTTTATAAAGTACATTAATATTTGATACGAATAAAAGTAAATTATATATATAAAATAAAAAACGTATATTCATTATTGTATTACAGGATTTAAATTCAGTCTCTTAATGCAGATATTGATGCATTGAGTTCAGACAGAAAAAACTTGCAAATGAGATTTTTGTATTAGGTATTCATAAATGAGTAGCAAGAATTAAACGTCGAGTTTAACAAAAGCGTAGAATGATTTGATTTTTTCTTTGAAAAATACTGTAGATAAGTACTTTTTAATACCTTATTTAAATTAATTTAAGTTTTAAAATAAAGTAAACATCTATTCTTCACTATCTGTAATTCAATAGAGCTGTAATATATCTTAAACATTTTACTTTGGTACATAGCCAAATACATATCTGATTAGTGGAATCATTAAATATTGAGTTTAAACTTTATGTGTTCGATGATGATCGTTAAGTCTATTCATTATTTTTTTAAAAAGCATTCAACGAACGATAAAATCATTTTACATTAAATATTTCCTTGTTTTAAGAAAAACAAGTGCCGATTATAAATCAACTTTTAACGTTTTTACTGATGAAATGTAGTTTACTACCTCTTAAGGTTAGCGAGTATAAATGCTGCTACCTTGAATTTAGTTTGCATTACGATCGGTTACTGCACGCAAGTGCATTTTCTCCAGTGTTTAGATTAAAACTGATCTCATATAGTGTAGTTGCCTCAGACCTGTGCAGACTAAACAATACTACAAAATGAATCGTGTCAGTCAGTGTTCGGTCATTATAGTTATCATTTGTAGTCTTCTAATTAGGGAAGGTAAGATAATAAAGCTTAAATTTATATTTAAAAACAGATTGCACGTAAAAATATGTACGTTAGATGTTTATTCTATTATGTAAATATTAGTTTTTTTCTTCTACGAAAAAAAATTATTAATGCATAATTAATCGACTAGTTTTATTGTTGATTATTTTACTATAAATTCCAGTTCAGAATTTAGAAACAGCGTCGCTCATTGGTGGTAGAAAAACAGAGCAGGATGAAATTAAGTACTTGGTATCTTTGCAATCCAATGGCGAACATTTTTGCGGGGGCAGTATAATAGGCAACAAGTTTATCTTATCCGCCGCGCATTGTTTTATAGAAGAGAACAACGAATTTAGCGAGCAGCCAATTAAAGTTATAGCTGGTACGAATAATCTTCGTGATGAGAATTCGAAACCGATCGAAGTAGAAGTCGATAAAATATATGTGCCTTCGTATTATAATGATTCCCAGTGGGAGACTTCCATACCTTTCGGGGACATTGCAGTGTTAAGGGTATGGTATATATATATATATATATTTCTCAAAATTTATGTTAAAGAGTGAAGAAAATACAAGATATTAATTTTCAATTTATTGAGTTTTTCTATTAGTAAATACAATAAAAATGTTTAAAAAATATACACAAATGAAAAGAGAATAATTTCTTTATACATCTTTTTTAGCTGAAACAAAGTTTAGATTTGAAAAACAATCCGAACTTGAAGAAACTGCTTTTACCTAGAGGAGGTAGACGCCACAGATATAAATCGTATGAAGGCCAACGTGCTGTGGTGTCTGGATTTGGATGGGACAAAGTAAATGTTAAAACCAGTAAGAACAAAACGGAATATGAAGTTGGATCTTCAACGGATCAAATGTTCAGTGCGACTGCTAAGGTTATAAGTAATCGCGAGTGTCAGAAAAATTACAGCAACTCCATTCATCGTAGTGAATTATGTGCTAAAATAATTGAGCATAAAGATGATACACCACAAGGCGTATGCAGAGTAAGTTTATGTCATACACTATATTTCTAATCCTAGGTGTAGTATCGATAAGAGAGATCGTAACGATTTTGCAGGGTGACAGCGGCAGTCCACTCGTTTACAATCACAATACAATCATAGGAGTAGTGAGTGGAATAGCCACCGGCTGTAACGAGAACAGCGATCCTGGAATTTATTGCAGAGTCTCGTCTTACATGAGTTTCATCAAGAATGCTATGAGAGATAATACCCGCAAAATGCGTATAAAGACCTTCTGAATGAAAGTGAGTCTATTGCAAAGTAAACAGATTGTATCTTTGCTGTTTTATCTTTGTAAATTTAGAACAAATTATAAAATAAATTAATACAAAACTTTGATAACATCAAAAGTTTGCACATTTGAAGCTATCGCTGCACAGTAATTGAAAGTTTGGATAGAATTTATTGATTTATCAGACAGCTAAACTTGACAAAATATTGAACTCTTACCATTCTTTTGCAAGGTGGACTGTCTAAAAAAATTACTGTCACTGAATCTTAGACGAAGAAAAGAATGTTAGAATTCAATATTTTGTCATTTTATATATTTCCACCAAGAAAAATTTGTTTAAGCTTATTCGTATTTTTTTATACCAAATATTGAAAGTATTTCAAATTCGCTACAAGGATTAGAAGAATCAGAAATAGTAGAGTGTTTGTTACATAAATAAAATGCAGATGATGAAACAAATAAAGCTATATACGATAATTTTAATTATAATAGTGTTTGATTTTTTACATTTAATTTCTTTATTAAATTATGCAAGTAATATTAATGACTTTATAAAATGTTAGCAGAGTTTTTATTGTATAGAACAAAAAAATATTTTTAGAATGCTACGCATTCTATATTTTATTTATGGTGCAATCTTAATGATGAAAAGGACTATCTCAATAGTTTAATTATGGATAGAAAACAAATAAAAATTTGAATGAAACGAAATATATTTGTTTTTTGATTAATCTACGCAAAGATGATTATTACTAGAAGCACGATTAAAAAGAATTAGTAAATAAATAAATAGCAAATTAAGGTAGTTAAAAAAAATAATTAAAAATTTAGACCGATTATTATTATTATCTTATTTAAGGACGTACACGGAAAAATCAATTATAGGCTAATTTTTTTTAAATTAAACATAAACGTTCTCTATGACCTACTTTATGCATAGTCATTATTCAAAATAGGGCTACCGGACCTAAATTTTGAGATATCGAAGTCAGAAATTGCGGCTTTTAACACAGGATTCCTATACTGAACCATTTTTACACGATGTTTTTTAAGCTTTGCCGTGTCAAATATCAATTGATTTTGAAAAACTAGTATTTTATAGTAAAACATGTACTGATTAAGATACAATTTTGTTAAACATAGCAACCGGTGTTTATTTTCGAGATACGGCTATTTGAAATGTAGAATTTTGTCGACTTTTCTCACGCCAAGGCACGTGGAGAAAGAAAACAGCAGACGACTTAGCAACGCTGTACTAGCATTCGCCGCCGTAGCCGAACATAACATGTATGTGTGTGTATATTGTGTGCGTTTGCAGGAGCGATAAATATATATAGACGTTGCCAGATTTATGTTAACTGCGCAGGAATGAAAATTTTGATCTTCTGCGCAGAGTAGGCGGAGCATAGCAGTGCTGACTAGCTCAACTTATTCTTGATAATACATATTGAAATGTATTTGTATGGAAATATGAGTTGCGTGAGCTCCACTACGCTCCGTAAACCTCCTTAACACTTCAGTGGTGAGTTTTGTTAATTCAAATCATAACTATATTCATTGTTGTTCAAGGTTATATAGTAAAAAAAATGAAAGTTAAATGAATTATGTTCATTTTTATGACTAGTACTTCAAACTAGAATATGTAGGCGTTTTATCTTGTTTCATACGATTTCATAAGTCAATCAAATAATTAGTATGCAATGCTGTAATCACTTCTTTAATTCGAAACTTGAGTTTTGATGTAATGCTCAATTTTGAAACTATTCTAAAGTTTCATGAAAGGGAAGTGTATTAGTGATTTTTAAACTGCTATTTCGAACACCTTATAATGTCTAAACCGATTACTGTATAGTTTTATTGCATTGTTAAAAATTCTATTAATATTTTACGGATACAGTACCCACTAATCACTGGTCAGTGATAGGATAATCACTGTTCTCGGCTTATGTAATGAATTTTGTCCTCCAGGAACGTATGTATAAGAGTTTCATAAAATTAAATTTATTTAAGAAGCTAAAAATGATAAAGCTATATGAGATAAAATTATATAAGGTTTCAAATCATGCTTTATACAATAGATTGAATGAGAAATAAACATACCAATACTAGTAAAATACAAAGATTAAGCGTATCTAATGTATTCACCGTTTTTTAACCTTTAGAGGACGGGGATTTGGGACGATCGATCTCTCTAAGAAAATCCATAAATGTAGTATCTAATATCGGTTAATACATGTGGCTAAAGTGTCTGTCACGGGCCGAGCCACTATATTGGATTTCCCGCCCTCCAAAGGTTAAAAGTCTAGAGGATAAAATGAAAAATATTCTGTAACTAATAATAAATAGCATATTGCCAAGTATTTTATAAATGATAGCACAATTAAAGCCAACTTTCAATAATTTTTTATACAGCTTTGACAACATAGCAATTTTTAAAATCTACAGTTTTGTCACGTTAATGAAAATTTAAATTTGTTATTAAAAAATAATTCTTGACTTCATCATTGATTTCTAGCATTTTAAGATAGTTTATATAATATTGACTTTAATTAGCATTTCAATTAGTGACTATAATAATAGGAATTCGTTTTGATAATGAAATTTATTCTTTTTCCCCTTGAAAGTACAATGTAGATTTGAATAATCTGCTGATACTGATTGCATTCGGTAGATTTGCTTCATTTCTACACGCCAAAGTTAAGTCATAAATTCGCTAAGAATTGTAATACAACATTTTTCGTTAGTAATTTAAAAGAAATAAACACTAATTTCAATTGATATTGCAGTCAACGGCACATTTTGAAGGGCAGAATAATAAGTGGGGATATGACATAACTTTCCGACGTAGAATATGCAGTATCTTTTCATTTTTGACTGCTGTCCATTGCATTATAAGTAGGTAGACTCAATAGATTTATAACTGGACGAGTGAAAATGCTTGCTAGGAATAAAGATTTAATGCGATTATCGTTTAGGAATTGAGAAAAAATAATCATTTCTATTACCATATGCTTGTAGGCCGATTATGGAGATGGGAATATTGTTGTTTTGAATGAAAATACATTATTTAAATTGGCAATGATATAATAATATGTATCAAAAATTTCTAGAAGAATTCCAATTTTTTATTATTTTTTTCGACTTCATATTCAAAATTACTACAATTCATGTAAATTTAGAATAAGATTAGCATCGAAAATGTTATATTCATTACTTGTAAGGGTTCTTTTGCTGTTTAAAAGAAGGATCGTCTGTTAAAGTTAAGAAACAACTGCAAGAATTACGTTTACCAGCAGTTATTATAGTAGTGATCCATATATGAATTCCATTATGATAAAATAAATATAACAAAGGTTTACTTAATTTGCACAACGAAATCATCGAGTAGCAGATTTTACACGATTCGTGCATGCAATCATCATTGATCGTCCTATGTGTCAACAATTTTGAAAACGTTCAATCACAGTAACAGGATGAAAGACACATGCATAGTGAATCGCTTTCTGATTTATAATAAATAACTAGATATATTCATGCGAGTACTTATGATACTTAACAACTAAATTAATAGTTTATATAAATAATATATTTCTAACTCTTCGAAGCATTTTTATTTTAATTATATTGTTGCATATGGCGCAATCCACCGTAGTTTTAACTTTCGCAAAAAATTTTTTTTTATATAAAAATGAGCAGCACATTGATTTACACTATATACATAAGTTTCAAACAATGTTAGTAACTATAAACAATGAAGTCACTTGTTTTAAATAAACGGCATGAATGCTACAACGTTAACAAAAATAATTCTTTATAAAATTATCATTATCTAACAAATTCATTTTTCATTCGTTTTCTATCATATTAATAGTGGTGGATCACTTATTTATAAATACACACACTCGTGCAATAATATGTTGTTCCAGTCGTATATTTTAGAGTCGCATCATACGCGGAGCTTGTTAATCTCAATAGTTCACCCTGGGAAAGTTCACCTCAACGATTTTTCAAACTCTTTGTTAATTGTGGAAATAAGCCGATATTTTACAATATTTAAGCAAACAATTTTTGTTAGGAAAATTAAAAGACCTTGTTTACGATCCTTAAAGAATACTCATATAATATTTTTTTTAGATTTTGAGAACTCATTATTGTTGAGGACATCATTTTTTTTTGGGGCTAGGGTAAGCTTCATCCTGTGTGACTATTATGCGATTCTACCGATGTGTGACCTATTAGTAATATTTTATAAAATAGAATAATAAATACTGACTTAACTAAAAACTGAAATAAATTTATACTTCTTAGTTTAATACAAAACCAAGAATAATCAGATCAGCATGTTACAGAAAGAAAGTACGTTATGTTTTTTTAATAAAACTATGTATTTTTTTAATTCTAGCTTTCCTATTAGATTTATAAACAATATTTAATAATTAGAACTTTTCATGTGATATAAGATGGTAGCTTTAGCTAGAAAATGATTTCAAGTTCTGCTAGAAGAAAATCATAGTCTCCTTTTTAATTTTTCTTCCTCCTAGAATGAACTTTGTACTTAAAATTTTGTATACAAATTATTAATACTTCTTCTATAATATATTTTTGGTTTTATTCAATCTAATAGCATAATTTAGTCTTATTAATACGAGTTTAAAGCTTACAATTTATTTAAAAAAAAAAAAACATTCTTTCATTGTTTACGATAAATTGGAGCGTTTTCTTTTAATGGATGTGTTACTTAAAATGTACATGTCAGACTTGTTACTGCCTTTTTGTGTAGCTCGTTTGATGAAGTCCAAAAACTCCGAAACTTGCGTGAAATTGGCCGTTTTGGTTCTCATATCACAGTTATTTGCTCCTGTGCTAAGAACACCAATGAGAACATTATTATAAACTAACGGGCCACCGCTGTCTCCCTGCAAGAACGATAAAATATTTTTTTTTAAATATGCGTGAAGTTCGGCTTCTCATTCGAGGAAAGTATGTGAGAATCAGCCGATTACTCTACTCTTTGAAAAGTGTGTGAGAAGCAGACAAGTGTGCGAGAAGCCATTGCTTCTCGTACACTTTCCTCCAATAAGAGCCGAAACTCCTCACAACTCGCTTCAAAATATATTATGAGCAACAAGTGCGAACAGGTGATTTTCAACCTTTCGCGTATTTGTTGCACAATGTACTATATTGCGATGTTTCAAAGGTTTTTTGACTTAGACTTTCCTCTTCAGGCTTCTTATACGTATACTTACGTCACAAATTCCAGTAATGAAAAATGCCTTTTTACCAAGTAAAGTACATATTATTCCTTTGCTTGGGCATTTATCCTTGCCAAGTATTTGTACTTCTAGATATTGTCTGATATTGGCTAGCACTGGTACATAGAGCCACGTACCATTTTGGGCCTGTGTTAATCTGTAATCTGTTATACCAAATCCAGTAGTAGTGGCGAGTTTATTTTCATATGATTCAGATGTATTATTTTTAGGCAGCCTTATTATTGATAAATCTGAATTGCTGGCCACATTTAATTTCCGTTCTAGCTAAAAATTTAGAACATATTAGTGATACGCGCTATAATTAGAGAATCCTTAGAGTACATGAGTAAAATTAGAATAGCCAAATTTTCAACCAGTATGGCACTGTTCAGTGATCGAACTTGTAGATAATAATTAATGAAAAAATATAAATAAGTAGCAGAAAATGAGTATATCCCACTTGGAGCAGGCAGTAAAAACTTCTTGAATATTTATTTCAGTGTACATATTCGCATTGGGTAGGGAAACAGGCCGTGGCACCATCGGTGGGCTTAGAACTTTAAGTACGAGGAGATAATGTTTAAACTAAAACACAGGCGATGTGGGAATTGAAACTATTTGATTAACTTATCTAATATTATAAACTTTATAAGAACCGCTGTACAACTGCATTAGGAAGAAGACATAATGCGCGATACATTCTATTTTATTATAAAGTGAACTAAGATTTAAATGAAAGTACAATTTAAATTCTACCATCGTCTGCAATTGTTAGTGCGCCACAATGTAGGCTGAACTTTATAATGTTAGATAATTAAAAGGGAAAGCGATTTTGCTCAAACTTTTGAAAGTAGATTCTGGTACCTGAAAATGAAGTTTAGAATCAATATTAGCGACCAATGGGCATAATTTTACAAGATAACCGCTACTTAAACCAAATACGTAATCGTTTATTAAGTTACTTCACTCTTTATAACACAGCAACAAACGAAAACCAAAAATGTATCTTAATTACAATTGAAAATTGAGAATGCGTCCTTCAATTTGAGAGGTTATAAATGTAAATAGCTGAAACCGTTCAAAAGTTATGAGTTTAAAAATTAGGCACAATTTTGCATTTTAAATTAATATAAAAATAATGAAAAGTTTTAAGCGCGAGATTGTGTCTAATTTTGAAATGCTCATAACTTTCGAATGAGTACAACTTTAGACTTTTACAACCTCTTAAATTAAAGATCGCGTTCTCAATTTTCATTTGTGATTTGAAAAAATTTTATATTTTATTTAGTCGCTAATCTGTAAAGCATGAAACAACTGTATAAATTTTCGCGTATTTGCCACGAATAGCGGTTATCCTAAAAGATTGGGCCCATTGGTCGCTAAAATTATTTCTAAACTTCAGTTTTAGGTACGAAAAACTACTTCCCAAAATTCAGTAAAATCGCTTTCCCGGACATCATGGGTTCCCATGATAATAGGGTAGACCGGGGTAATGGGGGTCAGTGGGTAATTGTGGTCACCCGAATTTTAAAGAAAATACAAATTTGTATGCCTCAAAACCAGTTTTATACCAAATCAAAAGTAAAATGCTACTTATATTAATTTATAGAAACATCTTATTTCAATTTATTGAAAAGTTATACAAGATCTTAGTTTTCAGTGGTCTTTCATCTAAGAAAACATATTTATTAAATGAGTTTTATAAAGATTTTCTAGCATCAAAC
>UELU01099840.1:0-16242 GCA_900490025.1 Megastigmus dorsalis
GCTATAAACAATGTGCATAGAATAAATTATTGTAATTGGGTTAACTGCAGAAAGTATGTAAATAAATTTTATATTTATTAGTATTTATACAAATTACTACTATCTAAATGTATTAAAAATGTGATCGTCCAATAGACACCTTCTTTACTCAACACCAAAAATAACGAGAAATATGTATGTGACATTTTTCGATAGAGAATTATTTTTAGTTATAAACTAGGGTGTATAAGAAAGGCCTACAATTTAATTCATTTATTTTGTATATAATAATTCATTCTATACACATTGTTTATAGCAAAGTAAAAAACAATTTTGGTGAAAATAATTTTGCAGCGTTCGATCCACAATTTTCTTGAACTCTACGCTTTTATAATTCCCAAGAAAATTTTGTACAACTTCTTTAAAACTGACCCATGGTGTTCTTTCTTTGTCAGTCTTTACGAGAATGAACTTATTATCCTTTAACAATTAACGTAGTTGCGGTCGATCTAAGATACCTTCATTAATTTTTGCATTACTGAATCTAGGGGATTTTTTCTTCAGATATTTAAAGCACTCTGAATAAATATTTGAAGCAATACCTTACTGCGATCAACTAGTGGTTCGCGTACGATATTAGCAGAATCTGCCTCGACAGAGGTTCTGTTTGGCCATGTCTTCGTTATATAGTGCTTCTTTCGATCTCTACTGTCCCGTAAACACAAAAAACAAGGATATTTCGTATTTCCAGATTGCTGTTCTAACAGTATAGTTAAAATCTTAAAATCTCCGCAAATAAGCCAGTTATGCTCAGAATATTTTATTGTCTCTAATATAAATTTCATCGTACTATATTTTTCTTTTAGTACGGTTCTATGAGCTATCGGAATTGAAGCAAAAACATTAGTGTTATGAAGTAATACTGCCTTCAGACTTGTAGTGTAGGAGTCTATAAATAGTCTCCATTCATCGGCCTTATAGATCCCTGTCTCGAACCCATTCAGTAACCCTTCCACATTATTGCATTATGCTAATGAAGGTTCCTCTATCGTCGTAAAATATTTGTCGTGAAAGTTTCTCTCCCGGCTTCGGCAATATGATATTCTTGTGTCTTTTGAGAGCCAGTTGTTACCTTTCATGTATGAAGCTAGATATTGCGCTTTATCTTTAGGTAAATCCAGGTTACTTACAAGATCATTCATTTCTTTTTGATCTATGATTTTGGGAGTTTTATCTTGAGCATTAGTAACATAGTATTCACTACTTGCACTCATACTTCCATCATCTGAAGTATATTCACCTTCTTCAGCATCACTAATATCGTATTCATCATTGATTGACATACTTTCTATCGAATCTATAGAACTGGCAATTTCATCGTCAATATCAACATTTGTCTCTACTGGTCTGGACAATGTCAACTGGTCTTCAGACACACTACCGCATCATTCTCACACCCTCACGCCCCCTGCAAGGTAGCGCGCTATCGCTGGCTTCGTTACCATTACGCACTGAAAAGCGAATCATTCTACACATCTTCTTTTGAAGCAGTTGTCATCGTTTCCAGTATCCTTCACGGTAGCAGGTTTTAAAGAATTAAAGTATCACCACACAGATTTAGTGTTTACTTGGAATATTATATAAAACTGAGGATAGGTGAACCTCAGTGCTAAATATCACGTTAATGTAGCAGTCTTGAAGCATAGAAAACAAAACCAACATATCCAATTTTATTTTACATCTGTATCACGACGTATTTAATGTTATAGGCTTTCGAGTTTTTTCCGACTGCTAAAGTGGCAGCAACGGAGCTATCATCGCAGGAAAATCAGATTAAGCTAGAAACGCTGAAAAGCAACACACTGCAAGACTTAAACAAGGTAATCACGAATCATTTAGACAAATCATCCAATATGATCGTCAAAGCAGTTCGTGAGGCGCAAAACCCCAAGTAGAGTGAGGGAGGAAAGCAAAACTTGACACAAGGCAAAGGAAAAGGCCAGCAAAATGACCAATCCAAAGGGAGAAATAGCCAAAACAGGATAACGGGCCAAGATAATGGCCAAAAAAAAGAGCCCTTAAAATGCTGGGGCTGTGGTAAAGATAGTATAACTAGAGCCAGATGCCCAGTCTGTTCGGAAAATGAACAGAAGGGAGAGTAGACGTTGTTGCTACTCTTCCAGAAAGTAGTCAAAGTTCAGTCAAGTGGCGTCAGACGCAACCTCAAGAGATTCGCCAGTGGAAGTTGAAAACGTTGGTGAACAACTGGACGTAAACCTGCAAAACAGATGGTGGTTACAGGTAAACGTGGGTGGTTTGAAGAAATCCGGCGGCGGATACTGAGATTTCAGAACAAAATCACTAGACCGCCATTCTACGAGAAGGATGGTCGCCGCATTCCGCCAAATAAGGAAGACAAGGTGTATTACTATTCTAGACGTGAGTAATGCATTCCACCAAGTGCTTCTAGATGAAGAATCCAAACCTATGCTAAGTATTCTTGGTACCTGGCATGGGACCCTTCCAGTACATGAGGATGTCGTTCGGATTAGAAGACGCTGAAGTGACTTTCCAGCGCCTGATTGACATGGTCGTCACGCCAGAATGACATGGTTTCGCGTTTGCGTATTTAGATGTCATTATTATCATGTCAGAGACGTTCGAGGATGATCTCGAGCATCTGAAGATCGTTTTAGACCACCTTAAACAGGCAGGCCTAACGATCAATAAGCAGAAGTGTCACTTTTGTCAAAGCGAAAATTAGATCAGAGAAGAAAGCCGGTGATAGAATATACGGCACGGAAGAATCTAGAACAGTTGTGAAGATTCTTAGGCATGGCTACGTGGTACACGAAATTTCTGAATAATCTCATCTCGGTTGCAGATTCGCTTCCGCAACTTACGAAAAAGTATCGTAAGTATGAATGGACGGATCAGCATCAGTTAGCGTTTGAAGGTGCCAGCAGTTGAAGGTGTTGATAGCCTCTGCTTTAATACTTCAAACGCCCGATCTTGAAAGGGAGTTACAACTGATACAAACTGATGCGAGAGACACTGGGATCGGAGTGTTTTCTCTTCTGCTGAAAGAAACTACAGAGGAACGGATATAGACAGGTTAGCAGTGGTAATCGCGATTAAAAAGGTTGTGACAGATCATAGCAGTCTACGATGGCTACGTAGCTCGAGCGGTCCGGTCGGACGCTTAGTGAGGTGGTCTTTGGAATTGCAAGGCCATAACTTCGGGATCGAGTATCGAAAATGAGCGCTTAATCATGTCTCAGCCGCACTATCGTGTATGTATGAAGCAGATACTACGCCAGCTACGACCCGATACGGCCGTCTCCTCTGCAAATAATACTAAAGACGAATGGTACCTCCAACAAATCAAAAAGGTTACGGAGGACCCTCGCAAAAATCCAAGATTCAAGCTGATCGGAGAGAGATTATAGTCTCATGACCCCGATCCGCTAGGAAAAAGAATTTTTGGCGAGAACGATTATAAAAAATAAAATGACGCGGTGTAGCAGCGCCACTAACGGTAGTGGTAGAGTGGCTACTCTATTTCCGGGTCAACGATTGCCCCACTTACGGACAGAGAGTTGAGATAATTTCTTTTCGATTAATCATTTCAGAACCTTACACTCACCGAAATCAAGTAAAAAATAATTTCCGATGTAAAATTTTACGCTCTTTCAATTGGAGTAAATCAATTTATTCTAGCCTAAGCCGTTCTCAAGATATAAGAAAATACAACTTTTAAACTCTGTTTTCACATAGAACCGCTGGACCTAGATAGTTGCAAATTTGAAAATCGGTTTTTTTGCCCCTGATTTACCTAATAACCAAAAAGCCTTTTCTATTTCTATTTCCATTTCATTTGTACTTTGAATTTTATCACTGTAATTTATTCAAAGCAAACGGATGCACCATTAATGGCGAATGGTTCTCCCGTAAAAGCGAACTCCTCTCCCCTTGAAGAGCAAGTAACCCGCAGTACACATCGACTAATCTCGGCATCAGTCATCCTCATCTTTTTTTCGTGTAAACAAAAAATAAAAAAGTATGGAAGAAAATTCACTTGAGCTAACAATTTGGACGAAGTATGGGTCGGCATATCGAAACCGTTTGAAGATAAATATAATTATCAGCCTTCTTTTACTTTCCCTTTTTCTTTCTATTTAACCCTTATAAGGCCGGGATTTTATAAATTTTAGAAACTCATAATTTGTATTGATAAGTGATCTAAGGTCCGCAAGTTAGAACCAAACCAAGGTTGGATGTCGGTCCGGGACGGTAAAAACCCATGATAAATGATGAAATTTTTTGTAAAAGTTGATAAAAATGGTTGAAAACCCTTATCAAGGCTTGGAAATGTACATATATATGGTTTTCGAGGTCGCTGAACACAATTCTGCAGTCTTTTCGACGGAATCGAGTAGAGCAAAAAATTCTAAGAGAAAAGTCATTAAGAAACTTTTCGATCCGATCAGTAATTAATGAGTAATAATCAATTGAAAGTTAGTCGATTATTGCTCAGTAATTACTGATCGGATCGAAAAGTTTCTTAAAAATTTTTTGATTAGAATTTTTTGCTCTACCCGATTCCGTCGAAAGTGATAATCTGTCGTTAACAGCCTGCATATATATACAACTTAAGCTTCTGGGATTTTCTGGGTTTCTGGGATATATAATTTTTTTTCAATTGTATAATAAACTAAAACCCCACAACCCCCGCTCCCAATAATGTTCGCCTGCGGCGCCCGCTTCTGTTTCCGGTCACTATTATGTATTAAAACACGAAAACGTTTCTAAAGAAGTAATTTTATCAAAAAAGTCGTTCCAGAAACTTGCGTTACACTCCGCAGTTTTCTGGGATATCCCAGAAACTTGCAATGCATAATTAAAAACGTCCCCGATACTTTTTAATCCACTTATATATATAAATATATCTAATGCAAGTTTCTGGGACGTTTTTAATAATACATCGTAAGTTTCTGGGATATCTCTAAGTTTCTGGGATATCCCAGAAAACTTCGGAGTGTAATGCAAGTTTCCGGGACGACTTTGTTCCGTAAAATTACTATTTTAGTAATGTTTTCGTGTTTTAATACGTAATAGTGACCAGAAACAGAAGCGGGCGCCGCAGGCGATCATCATTGTGGTCGGGGGTTGTGGGGTTTTAGGTTATTATACAATTGATAAAAATTTATACATCCCAGAAACCAACAAAATCCCAGAAACTTGCGTTGTATAAATATATATATATAGATATATATATATAGATATATATAATGCAAGTTTCTGGGACGTTTTTAATAATACATCGTAAGTTTCTGGGATATCTCTAAGTTTCTGGGATATCCCAGAAAACTTCGGAGTGTAATGCAAGTTTCCGGGACGACTTTGTTCCGTAAAATTACTATTTTAGTAATGTTTTCGTGTTTTAATACGTAATAGTGACCAGAAACAGAAGCGGGCGCCGCAGGCGATCATCATTGTGGTCGGGGGTTGTGGGGTTTTAGGTTATTATACAATTGATAAAAATTTATACATCCCAGAAACCAACAAAATCCCAGAAACTTGCGTTGTATAAATATATATATATAGATATATATATATAGATATATATATATAGTAACGAGGCTGTTATTCTCCTTGCAAGAACGTGCTTGCGTTCTAGCTCCTACCTGCATACACGTTGCAGCGGAAAATCACTGTCTAATTTTGACGCTGTGCAGGCTCGGACAGCTCTCGTTGACAATCACGAGACTCTCTCGAAGAGTCTCGTTTTCTGTAGTTCAGAAAAATGCTTGCGAGCACCGTGCAATGCTCGCAAGTCCTGCTGCTGAGATATAATGCACAGTAGAAACGCTTCTCTACTGTGCCCACGGAAGTGGCGGCAATCGCGGGAAATTAAGGGGAAAAAAATCAAGGAATCTCACGTGAATAATAAACGACGTGAATATATTTATATTTCGTATATTTTCAATCCAAAAGACTAAACATTACATAAGAATATAATAGACAGGCGAACCGAGAAGGCTAAGAATACGCGGCAATCGGTTGCGATTCTCATGCACATACACTCGTACACGGCTTGCCGCTTGCAAAGCATCCATACAGGGCGTTTCGTGCCAAACCTCCCAGGCCGATAACCGGACGCCCAAAACCTCACCTTTTGAACGCGTTCCTGCGGTATGAAAATGCATCTATCGATAAAAGTTCGTATATGTTTTCGATATATTTTTTCCTCAGCTTTCTTGTAGTGACATTTGTTTTTAATAATTTTCTCGGTTTAACCTTGAAAAAACATAAAACGTGTTATATCTTGAAAGGTGTATTATTAATATTTTTTTTTTAATATTCTATATCGAAAGATCAGATTTTTTTAACATCGAAATAGTTTTTTTTTTATATTTTCGAGGAATTAAACCGTGAACACGTACCCGCAGCGACAAAACAGTGAGCGCCGCGAGATTATAGCTGGCCGCGCGGCCGCAGTATACTAACTCAGAGCTTTAACACGTTCTTAATGTTTTTTAAATACTTCTAGCTTGAAGTAGCTTTATATATTCATTTATATTTTTTCTTTAAATTAACTTTATGAAATTTTTCATTTTTATTTTTCATTCTCTTAGGAACAGAACTTTTCTTTGGTAATTCTTTAGCTTTTCTTTTACTTCTTTTTGTTATATGTGTTTTCGTTTTGACTTTCATCACAGTGATTTTTGTTTTCTTTACTTTCGGGAAATTATCATACTCAGAAGCAAGTGAAACCTATTTTAGTCTCAGCGTGTTCTTTGCGGAGGGAATAAAAGTGTGATAGATTAACGTAGCTGGTATCATTATAGCGCTATCAAATATTGGCTTCAATGCTAATAAAGATATTTCGTACTCTATTTTTTCACTGAAGAATACTCTAGTTTCTTTACAATAATTTTTTGCCCAGTTGTGAAGATCTTGTGCAGTAAGAATATGATTATTTGACGAGCATTGTAAACTAGCACGCTTTGCATTTCGTTTTAAATTAGCACCAATTCCGTCACATGCGCCTTTCTCATGTGCGGTAGCATAAAAATGCCATTCAGCTGGAATCCCAAAATATTTCTCATGGAAAAGGAGGTTAGCAAAGTTGTTTTTATTTTTGAAATGTTGATCTGCTCCATCAGATACGTAATATATTATTTTTTGGCTCAAATTTCGTTTTTATATAATTTAAAACTAGCACAGAAAGCTCGCTTCGCTCGTTTAAAATTATTTTTTGATATTCGTAAACTGTTACAGTATCATGATTCAGGTTATTAGATATAATAGCTAAGCTCCTGCGTTCAAGTTTATTATTCTCTTTAAAATAGAATACGACTGTGAATATAGTTGCTTGATTATTATTCCAATGAAATGATTGAGCTGAATTTTGTATTACAAAACGGTAATTTTCTGCAAAATCAAAACAAATTATGAATTCTCCATGAGATAGATTTTCTTTCAGGCCTTTGATAAAAGGGGACTGGTTTTTGCAATATAATCGAGAGTTTTTAATTTAATCAATTTTTCACACAGTAAATCCAGGTATTCATGAGTATTCATAGTTTGTGAAACTACCGTGCATCGTTCGGTTTGCATCCATGTTTCAAATTCTACTTCATAAATATAATTATCAGCAAGAATCTTAAGTAATATTTCTTTCAGTTTTCTTGTATTTGGACAATCTAAACAGTCTCCAACTAAACATGCAGTCGATGGATTAGTGCATACAATTGCTTGAATGCAATCATGATAATTTTTTAGAGATAATTCTATGTCTATCTATCTTAACATTTTCATGTTCTTTTTTAAATTGAGTATATAACTCGATCAGATTACTAAGTAATAATATTTTCTGAACATGAACTCGATTGTGATCATTTTGTTTAATTGATATAAAATCTTTCATGCCCGGCATTAATCGCCTTATATCATCACGTTCATAAAAAAGTTTTACTAAATTTTCAGTTTCAAACGATAATACTCTTCCTTTATTTTTGTCCGGCGATGTTAAAATACTTTCTTAGCCTCCCACTCAGTGCAACCGAATTCTCTCATTAAATCTCTACGATTCCAAAATTTCGGGGCTAGAGTGAGTAAAAAAATTCGTTCTTGTCTAGTCTTTGATTCTGAAAATTTTTCTTTTATTTGATTAAGAACTGTAATTCCTGCTTTGTGATAATCATCTTTACAATTATTTGACTCACTTTTTACTTGAGTTTTCAATTTATAAATTTCTATTTTACATTTCAGACAGATTTTTGCTTCCATAGCTAGGCTAGGATACATTTCTTTTAAAGATTGCGAAATGAATCCATACTGACTAAAACAATGTACTGAATAAAAGAAAACTATTAATTATTGACTGACGCTCAATGAATATATGAAGTGTTGCGAAATATTCGCGGATGTGATTTAACAAAATTTAGGTTCTCTTATAATTTAGGGTGAAAAAATTCTTGTGGATAATCCCTGATTCCACCTATCGATTACAACTAATACTTTATAATAACATTACGGTTACATGCGGCCGGTTATAGTCTCGCGGCGCGCGTTGGTTTGTCGCTGCGGCTACGTGTTCACGATTTAATTCCTCGAAAATATCAAAAAAGGCCTATCTGAAAATAGCTATTTCGATGTAAAAACAACCTAATCTTTCGATATAGAGTATTAAAAAAAAATATTAAAAATACACTTCTCGAGATACAACACGTTTTATGTTTTTTCAAGGTTAAAATGAGAAAAATTATTAAAAACAAATGTCACTACAAGAAAGCTGAGGAAAAAATACATCGAAAACGTATACGAACTTTTATCGATAGATGCATTTTCATACCGCAGGAACGCGTTCAAAAGGTGAGGTTTTGGGCTCCCGCTTACCAGCCTGGGAGGTTTGGCGCGAAATGCCCCATATGTATACTTCACAATTTACCTGATATAATTGTCTTTCAGGTTATGCGAATACTACAACTTTACCTTTTTTATGGAAAATATATACTTTTAAAAGGAGTAAAATAAAGAAATAGTTTAGGTAAGTATACTTAATATATTAAGCATTATGTTATTATTTAACTTTCAATTGATTTATTTCCTTTATATGCTTTTCGAGTCTGCGCGCAAGATCCTGGAGGAACTATTGGATGAATTTTGACATATGAGATCTTAAAATGTTTGTATTAACACACTGGACACACTAAAGGAACTAACGCTATTCATATTGACCAAAATGCCAATTAATATGTAAGTATCTTTGTAAATATGAAAAAAAAAATAGAAACTTAAGAATTTTTTTTTTGCTTACCGAGCAGTATTTTCTTTCAGAAAATTCTAGATCTTATTTCTTGGCTATATAAATAGCATTAGTTCCTCAAGCATTCTTTTTCAGACATTTTGAGATATTATAAAGCAAAATCCATCATATGGTTTGGTCAGGATCCTGCGCGTGGCCAGAATATGTTGCTGAAGTAATATTAGCAAGTTACCATGAATATTTTTTATTTTTCATGTTAAAATTGTCATAAATTATAGTTAAATATATTATATATATTGTATTAAATATAATTAATGCATTGGTTTTTTTATCTCCGGTTAATATAGGAAAATACAGCTTATAGCGATAATACCTGCCTTAAGCTGGAACAATGCACTTGAGTGCGTCGGGTCAATTTTCTAAGTAATCTAATGTAGCAAATCTTTGAACTTAAAGCAACCTCTGTATGCGATCGATAATGTCCTAGTCCATTGATGAGAACATACGCTTTTCAGTTCAAGCTGTTTGAACATTTTTTGATTACTCGAGAAAAACCATAAAAAAAAACTTCACGTAAAGCGGCACCATTCACAGAGATTTTTGTCCTCAAAGATTTCGCTCGTAACTCAGCAATTTTTATTTCAGAAATTTTCGAGGACCAAAATCTGTGTGATTTATGTATGGAATTTCATGAAACTTAAACTACATCATGTTTACATTATTACCGAATGGTGAGTTTTTTTCCAAAAATTAATCTCTATCTTTGTATATTTCGTTAAATGCAAGAAACGGTAAAGTAGGAATCATTCCAACTATCATTGTCCACCCTCTTCAAAAAATCTATACGCGCACTCAAGCTAAATATTTAAATTTTTGTCCAAAAATTACAAATTTGATATTCACTTTTGAAATCAGAAAGTTGTTTTTACAATCTGTTGAATTTTTTATTTACATACCAGCACATCATCTTTAAAATGCCGCGTAATTCATGCTTTTATCTTAATTATATTAAGAGTTATATGATTTATTCATAAACTAATCGATTTAGCAAACTGTACTGCGTGCACCTGTATAGTTACTAGAAAAAATAGCACATGAACCATCGTTAAAAAAATCGATATAACAGGGAGACAGGCTTAACCAGCGATTGAGTAAGTGTTAGGATGGTCAAAACAACTCTAATGCAAATCTAATGAAATCCCAATCATCCTTACAATACTGCTTCTCTTCCTGTACTTCCTTGCCAACTGTGAAACCCGTATTGGATAGATCGGGCACGGCATCGAGAGCAGTCAAAAATATTATTGTTAGTTAGTAAATAATGTAAGTACCTTGAGAAAATCAGCATCCCAAGAACTAATATCATCAGTCCTTTTTTCTTTATTTTCATCATCTTCAGGTGGAGGAGGATCGTCTTTATGATATGTTGCCCACTGTATAACTTTTCGTAGAATAGCAGAATTAACGTTTGGCAAAGGAACCACTTCTTCTTCATCTTCGTCCATTCCCAAATCTTCTAACATAGTTTTAATAGTTACAGAACATTTTGCTATATCGACATCAACTTCAAAAACTTCCCCATCAGAGCTTTGCAATTTAATGTTTGGCATCTGAAACGTTAATAAATATATCCATTTTCAATTGTTTCAAATTAATTCCTTTAGTTTTCATATTTATAATGCAATAAAAAAGGAAATGACGATACTCTACTGACAAAACTCGTCATAGGATCTCATGTAATATCTCCCGTGAGATTTAACAGTATTTACGCGAATCCGTACGCATATACTTACCGACATTTGCAGTTTCAATTATTCATATTTTAAAATTTATAACTAGAACACTATTGCTTCGCATATTTTAAATGCACTAACATATTCTTAGCTCATTCTGTGTAGTAGGAAAGACAAATAGTATGCTAAACCTTTTTTTAATGTCTGTAAGTATATGCACCGACCTTCGTATTTCATATTATCGTCATTCAATTTTTTATATTTTAAATTTTATAACCAGAGCGCTATCCCTTAACGTACGTTGAATGTACTTAAAATGTTTCAGCTCATTCTGTAGGGAATAAAATAATTTGTACAACTTTTTGGTACTAACCGGTAAAGCAGTATGAATTTCCCTCAAAGTAATTTATTTATTGAATTTTATAGAGTAACTGTTTCGGTTAATGCATTATAGTATTTATTTTGATCTTTTTTATCTGCAAAAGGATGCTTTATAATTTTCAACTCTCTTAAAAGAGCATAATTTTTTTTCCTTATTAAACTGAATTTTGAATAATTTTATTCATTAAATTAAAATGAAAAGCTTTTGTGCATCTTAATGTGCCCTTTCGTTTTCCCATAAAACACATACCTTATTGTGTGCCTAACCTAGAAAAAGTATGTTCCGCGGTATTTAAGAGCATTCACAAATGCTTAAAATCAATTGAATAAATTTTATTTATTCTTTTTTATGAACGGTTATTAGATAAAAGTACACAAATAGGGGCTGGCTCACTAAATGGGACATCTACTCTATTTAATGAGATTTTATATAATTGTAATGAGTATATAATTATGAGATATATATATAGAAATGAGAGAGAGCGAGTTAGATTTGATTTGATTTGATTTAACTTTTAATCCGTCATAGGGGCACCACTCCATCTGGTTTTAGCGATGCAATATATTTGATAATTTGTAAGATTATTACATAATTAAATTAAATATACATATCAGAGAATTAACATAATGTAAATTGTAAAAATTTATACATTCGGGCAAATAAATATGAAATAATACACAACTGAATCACCTGTGGTCATTATTACCTCGAATGCAATAGATAAAGACTAAACCAGGCGACATAGAGAGTACACCATCGCATAACCCACAGCGCTTACCGTAAACTATAAAGTGTCTGTAACAAATGATGCATCTAAAACTAGCAGAGTGCCTGAACCACCGAGAAGTAGAGCCACCAGAACTATACAACGCCACGATATGAAGAGATTAATGAATCTGAAGTTTGCATCGTTGGAATGCAACAAAAAATTATTTTTTTTTAAATAAAAATAACGACGCAGCCCTACTAGGGGTAGTCCCAAATAAGCCAAAACCACAAAAGAACCTATCTGGGTACATAACTACCCCTAATGGATCCCGACATGTAGCGGAATTTCTACCTCCTCAGCATTTACATAGAATAAAATATTTATTTTGGAATATCATTTCTTATCACAAGATTAGACTATAAAAAAATTCTGAACGAAATCGTATGTCCGAAGTTACCCCTAGGGTAACAGTGGGTATTGCTGCGGACTAGCCGATTACTGTGGTATTTTATAAAAGTGTTGAAATTTATTTTTGTAACACTCATAACTCTAAGAAAAAATTTTTAAAATATTTTAAGTTTTCATATAAATATTTATTAAAACATCTTAGCAATACAGGGATTTTTTTATCTATTAATTGCAAGTTGAAATTAACAGTATTAAGATTCGTTGAAATAACTGTAAATGAGAGCAAGAAATGCTCTTCAAAAACGTTGATATTTTTATGATTTATTGAAATAGATCCATTAGAGATTAATTTTTGGATAATGTATTAATTAATTTTCAATAAAAATGTTAATAAACACATTATTATTTATTTTTAGTTATTTATTTACCGACGCAGTATTCCGTACAAGAAATTTAGTATGCGCGCATATTACTGCGGCGCTGAGAACTCTGTAATCTAACCTCTCAAACATAATCTTTACGTACTTGAGCTTCAGCATGCCTATTCGGAATCCACGTTAAGAGCAAAAAAATTGGGATTGTATGCTGCAAATAAAAAACCAGGACCTGCAACTATTCTCACTGATGAAGAAGAGAAGGAGCTTGTTGAGTGGATTACCGAATGCGGTTAAAAGGTTTTCCTGTTGTAAAGGATCAGTTGTTAAATAGTTTAAAGTTTATTTGTGAGAAACTAAATATGAAAAATCCGTTCACTAATAATAAGCCAGGAAGGAGTTGGTACGAGGGATTTATCAAAAGGCATCCACAGGTTTCACAACGTGTTTCTGAAAATGTTTGCTTGAATTATAGAGCAAAAGTTTCCGAAGAAAGTGTACGTAATTGGTTTAAGGAAATCTACGAATACTTAGTGTCTAATAGTTTCTTATTCATTGAAGCTGAAAGAATTTTTAATGCAGATGAGATAGGTATAAGCTTTGTACAGAAATTTTTTTAATTTTTACATTTAATAATATCTTAATAATAATATATTTTTATAGGAGTTCCTTTGAATCCAAAACCTCCATCCGTACTGGCTCCAAAAGGATATAAAAATGTTTTCAATGTCGTCAATAACAATGAAAAAGAAAATGTTAGCATACTTATCACTGGTAATGCTGCAGGAAATAATGTACCTACATTTATTCTTTTTTAAGGAAAATCACTTCGAGATAATGCTGCAAAATTTTCTCCATCTGAATTTGCCTTTGGATTTTCTGAAAATAGGTGGATGACAGCACAGATGTTTTTCGAATATATAGCAAATATGTTTGAACCTTGGCTGAAAAAGGAACGAATTAAAAGACCAGTCATTTTATACATTGATGTACATTATTCGCATATGACCTTGCACTTGAGTAAATTCTGCTCTGAACATGAAACAGTGCTTATAGCGTTACACCCTAATGCTACCCATATTTTGCAGCAAATGGATGTCTCAGTCTTTAGAACCATAAAATTACAATGGCAAAAGACGTATCAATCATTTTATCAAAATTCTTTAAGTGTTGGGATTCATAAATATCAGTTTGCACCAGTCCTTAACAAACTCTAGACTCTATTAATTTAGAAAAACTTTTAAAAAGCGGATTCAAGAAATGTGGACTATTTCCGTTTGATGTAGAAGTAATAGATTTCATAAAAATTCTTATTAGAAATAAACAACAAAGTGTAGATGTAACAACTTATAGATCTGATAATACAGAAAATATGAATAAGCTTGAAGTTTTAGAAAGTTCACTTACTAATGACCAATTAGATGTATTTAGAATGCAAAAAAGTCGTACATGGACTGGCCTACGAAGAGACGAAGGACTATTTGAAATTTGGTTCAAATTATCACAAGAAAATGCAATCGCACCAACTACTCTTAATGATGTACCTGTAAGTTCATTTACTTTTTAAGAAAATTTATTAATAAAATAGAAATATATTTATATTCAACAATATAAATTTTTAGTGTGACGTAACATCAAATGGAGCTGATAAATTAAACAGGGAATTCTCTATCACAAATAAATACAGAAGAAAATACTCTAGTTAAATGTGACGAGGAAGCTATAGATTTGACTGCAAATAAATCTAACCAAAATAATCCGAGTAATATTGTGATAAAAGAACTAAAATGTGATAAACAATTTATGAAAAATCCTTTTCATGACAGGACGAATATTTCTAATCAAGTATTACCAAAGTAGAAGAAAGGTATAAATAGTATATTACGCTACGTGGGGTAAAAATGCGTCATTATTGGCCGCGTGGGATAGGCTCCTGAGGCGAAGCCGAGGCCTGTAGTAACGCATTTTTATCCCGAATGGCGTATACAAGTTTTTACCATGCCGGGCTAAAAACACGTCCCACTTACATGCTTTAAAA
Organism: Megastigmus dorsalis; assembly: GCA_900490025.1. Lineage (NCBI taxonomy): Eukaryota > Metazoa > Arthropoda > Insecta > Hymenoptera > Megastigmidae > Megastigmus > Megastigmus dorsalis. The sequence goes on from UELU01099840.1 coordinate 14,898, forward strand.
TAAACAAAATTAATTAAAAATAAATAGGGCAGAGCATTGTCTGCTGCTTCGGACGGGGCATGCGCACGCGCAACGTGTCGCTCTTTCTCTTTCTCTCTTGAATGGCGCCGAAATTCAAAATGTTTTAATATGTCTTCAATATTTTGATTTGATTATTGATTTTCATTTTGGTTACAAAAGACATTTATGTTTGTTTAAGTAGATTAATAAAATAATTATTAAGTTTTTATATTTTTTAATTATTTTGAATTTTATATTAAATAAATACCGTTCTGACTAACCTCAAAAATTAGAATGTATTGCATCCTGTTTTTTAGTGTAAAATGTATACTTTTTCAAGAAAGAATATAAATTAAAAAGTGTACCTTTAAAGCAGAAAGAATTTATTGCTGTTAGATTGTGGATCTATAGACTGTATATTGTCGACACACGAGGAGACAAAATAAATCTTGTATACTCTTTTTTATTTATTTATTTATTTAAACCAGAGTATATACAATAATTACAGATAATATGCACAAAGTTTACAGAGAATATGAAATCCTGCGCGCTGGTATGGCTCTATATAAACTAAAATTTAAAAATTTTAAAAACACTAAAACTAACTTAAAAAACTAATAGATAAAGTCTGCAATCCGCTCAAATCTATACTTGAATCCTGGTAACTTGGTTACCAGGTCAAATCAGAAAATTGCAAATTGCATTCTTAATCGTAATCTTGTTGAAATTTGATATCTTCATCTCCAGTACCTTGCTAGCATAGATCTTGCTGTCGTATACATCTCTGTTGAAGCATTTCTGCTTTTCTTGAATATTTCTTTTTCTATGTTGTTTAGTCTGGCGGGACATGTTAATCCAACTGCGCATGTCACCCTGTAATGTGGGAACATCTCTCTGTGTTGCAAGATTGAATCACATTTGCAGGTCGAAGTAAAAAGGATGTCATGAACTACTATTAGATCTTTATGTTTTGGTTGTTTTTCCAAGGGGTGCATTGTGTTTGTAAATGTTTGTGTCCCTCTTATTCCTCTATAGAAATATAGAAGAGCTTTATTGTTTCCCAAGTAATTGATATCACCGTATGACATTCTATAACTGTTATTTTCAATGATCGGTTTACCTGGTGGATTTTTTCTTGGTGAAACGTTTCTCCTTGCTCTTCACTAAAGTCGTACTCTATTTAGAGATGAAAACTTTGAAAGAACTATGAAAGATGATGAGATAGCAGCATGGTCTAGTTTCAAAGAGGTATCAACAAAGTTTTTGGGTAACACTAAAGACGTGGATTACAAAAATATTGTAAAAAGAATGGTACGCAATTTTGAAAAACTGGGCTGTCTAATGA
>UELU01099841.1:0-15000 GCA_900490025.1 Megastigmus dorsalis
TACGGAATATATATTGATCATAAAAAATAATTTTTTATAATAATTCAGTTACTTATGCTTTGAACTTTTTTATTTATCTTATTGATTATTTAAATAAAAAAATTATATTTAAATAATTTATTACAAGGTGCCGTTTGGAGTAACATATAGAGAGTCGTTGTAATAGGTTTTTCAAAATTATTTTGTTACGAATTGTTAAAATAATTGTAGTTTAAGCAATTAACTGAAATAAACTCAAGAAAAAAAGTAAATCTAATATTTTACTTATGCAATAATTTAATACCGAGATTTGGCTTGTTCGCCGTAGTACTAAATAAAGAATATATTTATAATTTTTTTTATAATAAAAGAATTATACCATTTTTTCAAACAAATTTTCAAAAGACTGCATAAAGTATACTTTATACATACTTTATGATTATTTATAATACTCTAAGATACCTTCTATTTTGTCAGTCGCCAAAAAAAAATTATTTGAACAGAATACTTTGTTATTACTATTTGAATACTATAAGTATTAAATCAATTGCGGACATAAGAGCATTCTTAAAGAACTCTTTTTTCGAAAAGTGTGCTTATTGGGATACCATGTGGGGGACCACATGGGTATTTTTAGTAGGGCTGCTCGCAAGTTTTCTGCAAGGATTCGCTGAAACCTTTTTTTTAAATCTTTCACAGAAATATTTCATGCTATGTGGGTATAGATTTAGATATGTTAGAGCACCTAAGCAAAATAAGTACCAATAATTTATTTTATATAATCATTTTTTTACAAACTATTCCATTTATCCGAGAAGCTATATATTGAAAATCTGCATTATTTTAAAATTAGAAATTTGAATAATTCTTCTGCGATTTAAATGGTCAGGGAATAAGGAGCGACCATCGCTTCCTGCAAAGTACTGCGCATGCACTGCATATGAAATTTTTATTTTTCGATGAGCCCTTTTGCGCATGCTCAGTACTTTGCACATGCACTGTATATCTTATTCGCGTTTTCTAAACCAAGAATTGATATTTATTTTTTATTAAATAAAAATTTATCAATATTCAATTTTTAACTACGGAGCACTTTCCATTGGCCATGGAGCATTTTTTTGGAACTCGATTATGTTAAAAAAGTTCTTATTTTAAGAGATATAGACATTTAAATATTCGAAATTTTTTTGCAAAATAGGAAATGGAGCACTTTAAAAAGATGCTACCGAGCGATGGAGCTCTTTAAGATCTATAGATAGGTATTTTTTTGTTACAAATTCTTAAACTTGCAGGCTGGGGTGTACTCAATCCTGTGCCTTTAAGTGCTCATCCCCTAAAAGTATAATCATACGTCAAGCGGGTACTTTATTTAAATGTGAAAGCACCTTGAACTTATGTGTATAAACATTATAAACATTTTAGTTCCGTGTTTAAGCATATACCACGTTCAAAACCAACGTATGTAAATTATTAATAAACTTATTGATATTTCAAAGTACAAATTATTTAATATTTATTAATTCAAAATCTTCAAAATTAATTCATTCATTTAACTATGGCTGGCGTCAATTCGGTTAGTAATATATAATTTTTAAGATATTGTAGTTATCAAATTTTGAAATAATGATTAGAATTTATTTATTAAGAAATATTAATAACGATTACATACGCGTCTATTACATATTTGTTAGTCAATAAGTTCTGGATTATGTAAGATATTTTTAATAGATTAATGGTAAATATTTTTATTTACTGGTTTGTCTCTACATATTGTTGATAATAAACATCAAATATGTCTGTATATAAAACTTATTTTAAAGATCATATTGTTTAGCTTAGAATTTTCTACAAATCTATATGAAATGAGGATATGCTTACGATGGTTTGGTCGGCAGAGCAATAAGGTACTGGTATTCTGCAGAACCTGTGTTTGTTCCCAAGCCTTGGTTGACTGATACAAGCACCTTTGTAAAATATTATGTGCTTTGTTTACGAACACTTTGCAGACCTCTGTTATTGATTACCACCGTGTGTTAATACAAAAAAAAGTGGCTGCCCATTCATTCGCAATTACCTTCCTAAAATTTAATCTTTTGTTTTAATATCCTAACCATTAAAAAATACAAAAATATAGAATGGATTTTCCATTCTGAAAATTTGTTCAGCCATTCTCGAGATCCAGAGGCTTCTATACAACCAATTTCACATCCTTTTTTAGATAAAAATACAGATTTGAATATTCAACATTTAAAAACTGTTTTAATGTTACAAATTGTTGTCTTAGGTATTATCATGTAGATGATAGCACCCAAACTGAGGAATTAAGCTTTAATATTTGAATTTTTAATATTTTAATCAAATTAAAAAAAAGTTAAAAGTTCGAATATTTAAGATTAACTTTCTAGTTGGGGTGTTATCACCCAAATGGTAACACCTAAGAATGGCACCAAATCTATATGAACTTCAAGTTTTAGTAAATAGATGCCACTAGTAATCTACTTGGTGATTTCGGACTGATTTCTGTGTGAATTTTAAAATACACATAGAGGACACGTATGTAGAATCCATGTGGATATTTCAACAGGGTATGTAAATTTATTTATCTAATTCATTTATATGATCAACGGGCACAAAGCTAAATTTAGAATGAAAATAAGTCTATTTTATTTTATTTTATTCAACAATCAATGGACAATAATGCTATACAATATGTAGAAGTATATAATCAATTAAAATTTATAATGTTGAACAAAGTATGAGGTAAAATCATGTAAAGTGCTTTTAAAGAGGTTCATATTATCAACATGCCTAATATTGGCTAGAAGCAAATTCCACTGCTTCTACTTCTATTTAACACCGAATAATTGACATAATTAACTGATGTAGAGCTTTCAACAAGACTACGCTAGTTTTTGTAGATTCTATGATACTTCTCTAAACAATATCAAGTTTTTGATTTCAAATGTCTAATGTTTCCAGTTTCGTGAATCATTGCAGGGGAAGTGAAATATTGTCTAGATTATTGTGGGTCAATAAACCATGGATAATCTTGTAGGAGAGAGTCAGGTAACTTAGATCAATCTACAAGGCAATTGTATGCACACAATATTGACATAAAATGTGATGATAATCACGTTCAGACACCCATTGGAGAGCCTGACTTAAATGATAACTTCCTTAGGAACTGTCTTTGAATACCTTCCAATTTGTTTATAGAAATAAATGTGAATGGTCTCCAGATAATGGAAGCATACCGCAGTAAAGGCAGGACAAGAGTTTTGTACAAAATTATGAGTGAGTCAGAATCCCTGCAGAAGTTCCTGGAAGATCGAGATATAAAACCCAACATGTTACTAGCTTTTTTACAGAGTAATCAAAGCGCTGAAAGAATCTCATTTTGGAATTAATTAAAACCTCTAGATCCTTAACAAAGCTAGAAGGAGGTAGTTGCTTATTGTAATAACTTGGGGAAGGAGTTTCTAATAATTAAGCCCAACGTAATCATCAAATGGTTTATTATATATAAGTTTGGCTCTAAGGAACACGAGTGGTCGACATGAAGGCTCGACATAATCTGATTATTTCTGCGCTTGCCACTGTAGTTATACATTGGTGTCGCTTGTGTCGCTTATAGTAACTCTACTTTCCTACACTTATGTGACATCCTAAGTGATGCACTATTTTAATTTTTTATTTTAAAGACTAGGAATTTCTTCCTAATAGCTTGGGATGTATCGAGGAATGTTTTATAATGAAGGAATTGAGGATTTTGTGATGTGTTTGTGTGGAAGAGTTGGATCTGTCCGAGCGAACTTTGTTCAAAGTTCCTGAACAATACCCAACGTGAATATTGTTTAGATCCATCCGAGCGAACTTTGTTTAAGTTCCTGGACGATATCTAAGTGTATGAGTGTGTGTGTGTGTGTAGAAAAGTGAAAATAGAATAAGAAATATCTTTGACTTACGTATTTATTATAGTTTGTATAAATTTCACTTATTACTATTACACTTTTTCACTTATTATTAAACGCGGCGGATTGGTACGCACTGTCACTGGCACAGAGTTCGGATTTAGAAAGATTGCTGCTGTAGTGGTTGGATGACTGTTGTGAGGTTGAGATGTAGAAGTTTAGAGATACTGAAGATACTGCAGAGACTTGGAGTTTGGAGTTCGGAGTTTGTAAGTTGAGAGTTTCGATGACTTTGTAGAGTTCGGACTTAGACTGGCACTGAATTCGGAGATAGAAAAACGGAGCTAGAAGTTCGAGCGTGACGTATCTGGAGGAGCGCAATGCACGTGCTTTTAAGGACGATGACCCGCCTAGTTTTCTGTAGGCGTATGTAGGTCAGGGTCGCTTGTGGGAGGATTTCCTTGGTGATTCGCTATACTTCCGTAAGGGCAGGTATTTCTCTCCCTTCTCGAGCCGTGATTGGTTGTGGTTCATACCTGGGCCTCTTTGGGCAATCCTCTGATGAGTGGTGGGACAGTGCGAGACTTCCGAGTTTTACATAACTTGATTCTAACATTTTGTATTCGTATAATATGAAGATTTATAAATATGTTATATTTATAAAATATAATATTAGCAATTGTTTTGCGTTACAATAAATCTTAATTTTTAGCTATGATACGGTAGAGTTATAATATCTTAAAATAATGTAATATAATTATTGTGTTTGTTATACAATATAAAGGTAAGGAATATAATACTACAGAGTGAAAAGTATAATGTTTTCTACAAGGCATATTTGTATAATAACTATTTTACACTACAATGATTCTTATTTATAATAGTTATGGGATACAAAGATTAGTTATAATATTTTAGAATAATATAGTACTAAGTTTAGTTGTGCATTGAGTTAAGTGTATGTTTTTGGAACAGAGCATACATATTTTTATATGAATAAAATTGTTGTAATATTACAGTTTTAATATTAAAGTATTTTATAAAGAAAGGAAAATTAGTTTTGTTTGTAATATTTATGCTCTATTACTTTTCTTATGTTTGTCAAGGTGTTAATGTGTTTGTCATTTGGCAGGCTTCTCGAAGGTTCGGCGCCGTGTTATAGTTCTAGACTATGTACGCCTAATGCGTGTGTTTTCCCGGAGTAATCAGGTATGGTTTTTGTACTGGCCCAACTGTCTGCGAAGCAGTGTTGGGTTTTATGATGTGGCGGATAATTATGTGTAATATTAGGCCTACGATAATCGTTTGCGCCTTGTGCGCTTGGACGACTAATGGTTGGGTTTTATGATACGGCGGGCGTCTTGAAGGTTCGTAATATTATATCTATGTGAAAAAGGTATAGTGGCAAACTTGAAATCTATGAGTTTAGGAGTAAAGGAAAATAAAAAGAACATCATACGGTTTTCATAGGATGTTACACTTATCATGGATCCGAAATTGAAAATTGAAATGCATAGATCTTAAGAAGCACATAGTAGACACTTCTATGTTAAGTTTCAGCCCATTAACCCTTTAATGCCGGAATAGCAATTTTTTCTTTGCAATTTTCGACGCTGTAACTTTTTATGTAACCGTCTTAAAAAAATTCAAAATACAGTATTTCCTATTGTTTAAAGTCTCATCTTTGAATTGCCGTCGCCAGAATTGGTGTAAATGGCAATTGAAAAAAGTTGTAGCTTATTTTTAGAGAAAAGAGCGTAATTTTATGAGATTTTTTTTTCAAATTTCGATATTTTAAATCTAAAAAACGTTTTCCATATGGTTGCGATATTGATAAATTGGCGAATAAATGTTTACCCTATAAAACCTCCCTAGAATTTTTCAATTTCATTCTCTATAAGCCGAGATATTGCACTTCAAAAAAAGGTATCTCAGCTTAAAAAAGTCGTACAGAGTCAGCTAGAAAATAAAATTGGAGCTTAAAAGATAAGCTTTATAGGTGGCTTCAATATCTTAAGTCAAAAAATCACGAAAAATTGATATATTCCGTTCATATTTTTAAAGCATTTTAGACTTAGTGTGGAACAATTTTAGTTAATTCAAATCGTATTTAGTAAGCTCATCATGCAAAGATTAGAAAATATCAATTTTTCAGAATTTACTAAATTTGGAGCCGCCGTATTTAATTTTTATAAAATCCATGATTATGTTTTAGAGTAGGTAGCCATGACACTTTTTTATGATAGTTGATTAGTTCTAGATACTTGTTTTCGAACTCAAAATGAGGTATTTTTGAAAAAAAATTATGGTAAAATCTTTGTGTTATACAGGATACCGATGTGTCCTATTATTTTATTCATTGGCGCGCAAATATTATATTACAATAAAGTGCAACTCCGATAAAGTGCATTCCAAAGAAGTGCAACTCGTAGCTGACCACACCATAAGATGCAAGCGTCAGCAGACGAAGCAGTTTTTCACTTGGCAACAGTCAAAATGCCGACTGTACAAAAAATCGCACGAGGCGATTTTTACCATCTCTACCACCTCCAATCAAGCATAATATAAGCAGCCCCATCGGGCCACATCGAGGAGAACGACCTAACCTCTGAACGAGGAACGACTGACCGATCGCTGCGCAATGCAACTAGAACCACTCGACGTATCGTGAATAAACGCAGTATAAGGTTCTCCAGTCTTCACGTCACTTTATTTACCCGCCCTCACAAATTCCTTTCCGGATTAAGTTACCAGAGAGTCGGACGAAACAGAATCCACATAGAGAGAAAGGTTCTCTCGTCACAGTTATCATACGTGACATTGGTAATAAAATTTTATCCAACGACTTCGAAGATCCATTTTGAAGACGTCGACTGAAAGAACAGGCTTTTTGTGTTCAGAAAAAATATCTCCACCAATTTTCCTAAGTTGATTACATTCAAAGTTTAAGTGATGAAAGTTGTTATGAGAATGTGCCAGTTTGGTCCGAAATGAGTTATAATATTCAGGTAAAGCTTTAAATCGTCAGCACACAAAAGAAATTTAGTATCTTGCCCTGTTAAGAAATTCAGCTGGAATTCCGCCTGGATCGACCTGGATTCTAGCTGAATTTGACTGGACTTCCAGGCCGGAATCCCAAATCAATCCAGGTGTACATCTAGGACCTGGATTTTGCAAATAATTACTAAAAATTGAAGTTCTCGTAGATTTGGTGCCCATTTTGGTGTTACCATGCGGATGATAACATTCAAACTAGGGAATTAAGTTTTTATAATTCGAATTTTTAATATTTTAATCAAAAAGCAAAGATGGCGGGAGGTGGGTTGCCTCCGGAGTCAATCCCTCCCGATATTCCATTAAAATGTCATCCTAAACAACTAAACTCTACAGTGATTTGTGTTCTTTGTGAGTGTGCTTTTCATAATAGTGATTTTAACGAGAAAAAATGAGGCAAGTATGTGTCTAATGTGCTGGTTGTCTGTAGTGAACATCCTGCGGTAGACATAACCTCAAGCAGTACATCCAGTAATGATTCACGTGTTGTACTGCTCGCTTTGAAATGCAGACTAGCTGACAAGGAAAAAGAAATTATGAATTTACACGCAAACATTAACAAACAACAAGCTGATTATACAAAACTACAACATAAATATAACGGTTTATTATCTGAAAAACAATCTGAACTCGAGCACATGGACACTTTCGAAGAAAATGAGTACTTAAAAATAAAAAATAAAAACACATTGCTCTGGAAACTAAACACCGAATTGGAAAGCATAAATTTGTTATTAAAAGAACTTCTAGATAAAGAGAAAGAATTGCCTAAACGAAACATCAAATTATATTCTGAAACCACATCCGAAATAAAACGAATAAATAAAGAAAATAAGATAGACTTGAAAGAAGAAATACAGCGCTACTTAACTAAAGATAAATCAATACAGGTAATTAAAATAGATTATAAAAATAATGATGAAATTACGATTAAATGTAAAAGTCTGGAGTCTGCAAAGTCAGCAGGAAGATGCTTGAGCAACAGGCTTGAAATGTGCAAAGTGGAAAAGGAAGAACTTAAGAAACCACGTATCAAAGTAGTGGGAATTGAAAATCAAGAAAAATTAGATAGTAAAGAAATTGAAAGGGATATTAATGCCAGAAATTTTTCAAATTATGACAATAAAGGAACTGTTATACATCTATCAAGCAAAAATAGAACGGGTAAACGCTATGTCATCATGGAGGTGACTAGTGATATACATAAGCATATTAAAGAAAATAAAGACAAACTTTATGTAGGTTTCCAAAACTGCAAGGTCTATGATGTTTTAAATGTTAACCCATGCCTCAACTGTGGGCGCTATGGACATAGTAGTTATAAATGCAGAAACAATCCAACATGCTTAAAATGCGCGGGAACACATCTAACTAAATACTGTAGACATAGCGAATTATGCTGTTCTAACTGTAATTTTGTAAATAAAAAGTTTGGTAAAAACTATAACACAATGCATATGGTAACAGACAGTGAAAAATGTGAAATATTACTGTCCAAGATTAGAAGTTATATTAAAACTACTGAATATACTATGAAACCGGTTTATCCTAGATATATTGGTAACGCAGAAATCTTCACAATGAACAATCAAGAGGAAAATAGTCCACCAAGTTCCAGAAATACAAAGGTAATCGGCAGTACTGAATCCAGATTTGGTAGTTCGTCTAGTACGTCTCATTCCAGACTTTGATATGGATTTACAAATACCTAATTTAATAAACAAAGAAATAAACTGCTGTGATACATAGACTCTCAATAATAAACTAAAAATAAATGATAATTTAATCCTAAGCGTAAATATTAGAAGCCTGAATGCTAATCTACATAAATTAGAAAGTCTTATTGAGAGTCTATTAGTGAAACCAACTATTGTTGTATGTACAGAGACGTGGAAACTAGAATGTCCGCAAATATACAAATTACCAGGTTATAAAATGCATTATAACTACAGTCAAATTAATAGATCAGATGGAGTAGTAATCTATATGCAGGAATCAATTAACGAAACAACTGAAACACTTGTAATTGGTAGGCTTAATATTCTTTGCACTAAGTTAAAACTTAATACAACTAATATTGTAATCTCTGCGTTATACAGATCGCACGATATGCCAAAAACTGAGTTAATTTTGAATTTAAAAAATTATTTACATTTAAATAAAATATGCAAAAATCACCTAATAATAGGCGACTTTAACATTGATATCAATGAAACAGATACCTTGAGCCAAGAGTTTTTATTCAATTTTTTAGAAAGTATGTATTCACCTGGTTTTTTAGGGATAACAAGACCTTCTGATCTAAATCCAAATGAAGGAACTTATATAGATAATATTTTTATTAAAAATGATTCATTTGGTTATACAACCTACAAACTGGAGAGCACTTTTACTGATCATTTCCCACTATTTCTGACGCTAAATGAAAAATTCACGTCAGCTGAGAGTCGTGTTGATACGAATAAAATTAATTATAAAAAATTTTAAAAATTGGTTGAGTTAATAAATTGGTGTGATGTGATCGGTGAAGATGACCCTAACACTGCAACAGATATTTTTATACATATAATTAACAACTCCACCAAATTAGCGTGCTATAATGTAATGTAATGTAATTGTAAGTAAGTGGTAATAAGAAAACTAAGCCAAGAAAACAATGGATGACAAGTGCGTTATAAACGCATTCCTATACCTAAAATTACAAAAACCATTAGTAATACGAATTGTTATATTATAGCCATTAGAATATTCAATATTCTTCCATTCGATCTCAAATTATTAATGTCTAGCAAACAAGTGATAAAAAGTAGACTTAAAAAGTGGATTAAGGCAAATATTTGATCTTATAAATTTATTATTGTTGAATCCAGGAATATGTTAACACTATAGAACATTTTAATCATTGTTTATTATTACAAATGAAATTATATTAGTTTAAGCTAGTTTTAGTTGTAGTATTAGTTTTAGCCAGGCCTATGTACAAGTAAATTATTATTTTACCTCTATAGGAATTGCTACTGGGAACTATAGTAATATAGGTTTCCAAAGTTGTAATTGTATGCTGGTTTAAATAAATAAATAAATAAAAATAATAAAATTAAAAAAAAAATTAAAAATTAAAATATTTAAGCTCAACTTTCACTCGAGTCCAGCAAGCGCGCGAGCTGATCTGATTGCGTCATCGCTCTGTGTCTCTTGCCCTGGTGGACTCATACAGTAGCACCCCGGCAGGTGGTGAGGCAGCGAGGCAATTAACATGATTAATTGTTCATATTCGTCTCGGGAGTCGTTGCTGTTCCTCCCGCTCCGTCCTGCACGCGAGAATTCGCTGCTCCTCCTCCCTCAGTTTCTGGACTTGGTCCTCCTGCAGCTGCTGGTTCTTTTCCTGCTGCTTCCTCTGGCTCATCAGAGCGCCGCACTAGTGGTTGGCCACTTCCACGCACGCGCTCAGGCCCGCCTACTATGACTGACACTTTAAAGGTACGAGGGAGACCTTATATAAGGATTTCGCGTCCACCTCCCCTCGCTTCCCGAAGGCTTTGATCTTTCTGTGGACGAGTTCCAGTTCGTTCAATTCTTCATAAAATTTATCAGTGTCGGCCTGGACTCGCTGCTCCAGTAACTGCCACTCCTCGTCGTAGGCCAGCTGACAGTCGTCAGCCTCTTCCTCCTCTTCCTTTACCAAGGTGGGTGCCCGGTGAAGTTGAGTCACCTTTCTCACTGCATCTTGAGGAAGCGTCTCCTCGACGCGGCCCTCAGGTTCTAGTCCTTTGCCTCCCTCACCTGTAATCGCAGGTGGTTCTTTTTTTCCCCACAGTCTCGGTGGAGGAGAGGGAGCCTCCTGGCCGCTCTTTTTAGCCGTTGATGAGGCGGTGGTTTGGGCGGCCGACGCTTCGACCTCCGGGTTGAACGTCCTCAAGGCATGCTGGAGGAGGTGCTTCTGCCTCCTCCTCGAGCCCGAGATCGAGCAGTTGAGCTACATATGACCTGAAATCTGCTCGTTTCATCGCTAATTCAACTGTAAGGAAAAAGACAAAGAAATAGACAGGCCGATGGATCAGTTTTAACTCGCACTCGCACAAGTTTTGATTCGCGGAGGAAACGCCGCTAGAGGATTAGTGTTCTTTGTCTTCCTCGAAGGGACTGGACGCCCCGGATTTCGCTTTTCCGCTATATTATTCGTTACAAGGAGCTTTATTAAAACAACCCGTCGCTGAACGACGTACATCGCTTTGCGGTGACGACCCCGCTTCTTATTGTATTAAGCTGCAGGCTCAGCTCTTGCTGATGAAGTCGTAGGTGTCAGCACACGACTCCCACTTTTCCCCGGAGGTTGGGCGTCGACTATGAGGTTGTCGTCTTTCTCTGGAACTGTTTCGTCTGGGACGTATGGTTTCATTTGTTCTGCATGAACTGGCGCAGCCATACGCCCTGCTTGGTCACATAACTCGTACGTGTTTTTACCAAGCACGGCCGTGACTAGGTCCGACCCTTCGAACTTAGGAGCTAGTTTTCCTACTATTTCTTTTGGCACATTGGAGAGAACTTTGTTTTTCTTCCAATGTTTCTCGCCAACTTTATATCGAACGTCTCGGCAGCCTACATTGTAATAACGGGCCTGTCGATCGCATTCTCTACCTGAGTTCTCTGCCGCTACGTCGAGCTTCTTTATGCGCTCGGCCCAATTGTCGAGTGCTTCTTCCTCACATTGTTGCTGTGAGGCGTTCACTTGCTGGCGAAACATCGACTCTGGAGCTTTTTGTTGCCAGCCATAGACTGGAAAAGCTGGACTTATTCCTGCTGAGCTACTCTTCGAGCTGATAAGCATGAAGACTACATCCTCGAGATCCCAGTGATCATGCTCATGCTGGATAATAGCGATAATCATCTGCTTCATTGTGTGGTTCATCCGTTCAACGGGGTTTGTTTGAGAAATAAGGTAGAATCGTCTCATGCCGAATCCCCCTTTCATTCAAGAAACCGTCGATCAATCGGTTCTTAAATTCTGTCCCAATGTCGTAAAGAAGTATCTCGGGTGTTCCTACCCGGAGACATACGCATCTCACAAACTCTGCAAGTATCGCTTTGCTTGTAGCAGAGCGGAGTGGTATTACATCCACCCACCTTGAGAATAAATGTTGGAATACCAAGATGTATTCAAACCCCTTTTTAGTCCTTGGCAGTGGACCCATGATATCGCCTGCAACATATTGACATGTTCACTCCACTGTACGATGGATCATTAGTCCTGCAGGTGCTTTCTGTTTCAACTTACACTGCTGTTAGACTTGACATTGCCTTACATATTTAGAAACGCACGCGTTCATGCTTCGCTAGTAATACTGCTGCGATATCCTAGTCAGCGTCTTTTGACGCCCTAAGTGTCCAGTTGCCGGGTTGTCATAGCACTCGCAGTATTACTTTTTATTTTTCCTGTGGGATGACACTTAGTGGTATGTATTACTCACGTCTAGCGGCGTAACATAAGTAGCCTTCCTTATCTTATGGAATGTGACGTCCATCCTTCTCGCAATATAGCCGTCTGATGATTTTGTTTGTGCATTGACTTTTCTAAAATCAATGCACATCCGATATCCGCAACCGGATTTCTTCACCATCACCACCGGGCTTGACCATAGGCTCGATGATGGCTCGATGACGCCTGTCTCCAAAATCTTTGAACTTGGGCGTGCATCTCCGCTTCGATTACTGGTGAGTATGGGTAATACATTTATTTGATGTGACGGGCGTCCTTAATATCAATCTTATGGTTTACTCACTTAGACCACCCCAGAGTGGTTGGCTCGTCGTCAGTCTCTCTAAGCACAAGCTCTTCCACTTGTGCTCGTTGTTCCGCGGTGAGATTGTGAAGACTAACGGAATTGAGCGACGTTACGCCAATCTCAGTCACAGATACTAACTGCAGATCGACTCTGACATCACAATCTACTAATGTCAGCTTATTCGTTCGCGGTTCATGTACCGAGCCGAATTCTCCGATACTTTGATCTCCCTCGTCACTCCACTCACTGTAAAGGGCAGATATACATAGTATACAATAGCTCTGCTACTACCATCTGCTCGATAGTCATGAGTGGTCGATTGCATGCACTCGCGAGCTGCAAGCGTATCGGACCCATAACTAGTAACTGTAATTGATGCGCCCGTATCATACAGAGCACAGAAGTGGAAACCACCCACTTTCACCTGTAACCACCATCTGTTTTCCAGGTTTAACTCCGGTTGGTCGCCAGCGTCTTCTACTTCCATTAGCGAATCTCTTGAGGTTGCGCCTGGCGCCACTTGACTGACATCAGCGCTTTCTGGAAGAGTAGCAACCTCGCCTACTCTCCCTTCTGTCTGTTTTCAAACAGACTGGGCATCTGGTTCTAGCAACACCATCTTTCCCACAGCCCCAGCATTTCAATGGCTCCGTGTTTTGGCCATTCACTTAGTCATTTTTATTTTGGCTATTTTGCCCTTTGTATTGGCCAATTTACTGGCCTTTTCCTTTGCCTTGTATGATGTTTGGCTTTCCTCCCCCAATCTGCTTTGGTTTTTACGCTTCACGAACTGCTTTGACGATTGCATTAGTCGGTTTGTCCAAATGAATCGTGATCACTTTAACTAAGTCTTGCAGTGTGCTGCTTATCAGCGTTTCTGGCTTAGTTTTATTTTCCAGCGGTGGCAGGTCGGTTGCTGCCACTTTAGCGGTTGTTAGAAGCTTTACTGCCTTCCCTTCCTGCGGTCTGTATGCAGTCCCTGGCATCACCGCTTTTCTTGAGATGAGTGGCACTCTGTCCCCTTTTTCTCTCTCCAGCACGTATTCGGCCTCTGAACACCGATCCATGAGGTTGTCGATCGTGTCATATTTTTCTCTGCGCACCAATCTGTTAAGAGGAGGTACCAAGTTTAAATAGATCTTGTCTATTTTATCTTTTCGAGACATCCTCGGTCTGACATCTCGCGGCATGCATTCCATACATGTTACGTATCTACTGCTTGATTCCTCCTCTTGTTGGAATCGATTCCTGATGTCGTCCCTTAGGCGTTCTTGTTTATTATGCACGAAGCTGAATCTTCACCATATAGCATAACAAAACTCCGTCCACGTTTGCCAATCTTCTTTGTGGCTACTGTACCACATACCGGTGATATCAACTAATACACGTAGAAGAGATACCAGCATGTCTCCCTCCGTGAATATAGCTAGCTGCACACGAATTCTCGTCGAATCTTCTTAAGAAAGGTTCGACATCGTCGCCCTGCGCCGACAAGAATTTTAAGTTCTATGGCTGGCGATGTGGCTGGAATCCGGATAATCTCCACTGCACTCGTTAGAATCCATGTGACGTGGCGCATTGGTGAGCGCCCTCTGTGTACCTCTCCTTTCTCCTTTGTTTTCTACTTAGTGAGATAGATGCATCCTTGCATATGTATAGAGTCTTCTTTCATACTGCTATTCTGGGGATATGCGTGGGTGAACGTGTCCCTGAAGTGTGCTCTCGCTCTTTAGTGTTTTCGATAGAACGATGTGTCGATCGGGTTTCTTCTTCCTCCTGCTGTTTCGATCCTGTCGGTCCATCTGTCGAGCTTTGTGCTTGACATTGATCCTTTCGGCTGTATCGCTTCTTTAGGCAGCTGGTCCAGAATGGCGTCAGTACGTTTATTGTGTTCCTTTTTTTAAATAATCGTCTATGTCAGACTCACAAGCCTTTCTTCAGAGGCCTTCGCGATTTCTTGTATTGCAGCTAACAATACTGCGAAATCTGTCTCCGACTGTGTGTTCGTGGGAGGGGGGGCTCGCGAGTGTCCTCCCAACTACACCTTTGTTGACTGTACAAATTATTTTTCTGTACTTCTTGTCTTTCTCTTGAGTCAATGTTATACAGACTCTACCATCTTGATCTGACACGGTCCCGATGTTCATCTGGTATATCGAGAAGGGTACAGCAGCCCCTTCTCGTAGCTTTCATTTTGGATTGTGGTGGCACTTTTTTCCGTACGACTTCCTTGTCGATTCTTTTTTGCTGCGTGCTTCTGTCTCGTCAGAGGC
>UELU01099843.1:0-28195 GCA_900490025.1 Megastigmus dorsalis
TATATATATATATATATATATATACCAGTCAATAAACAAAGGTTGTTAAAAAATAATGCACAAAGTAAATTACTTCCTATAAATTATAGCAAACAATAATGATTTGACTTTTAATCGCCAAAAAGAAAATATCTCCGATAAAACATTAAAAATTCTGCCATAAAAGAAGATAAGGACTCATCGATCCCTCGTGTAATGCAAATTCCCTGCGTTCGAAAGGATGAACAATCGCGGCCGTGAATCATGACACTCTATCCGTATTGATTTTCAGTCTCATTGCAGGACAGTTTACAATGTAACATTGTGGCGCCGTGATAACGACATATAAAACTAGGGCATCTTATAAAATGCAAGAGGTGGGGAAGTAATGTCTGGATGTATAATACGTGCCAACCGGTTTCTCAGATGACATTTTTCCCGGAAACCAAGGAAACGCGTGTATTTCTGCCGCAAGAGAGACGGAAAGTGCGGAACATATACGTCAATTTTGTCGTAATGTGGATTAATGCGAAGTTCTATATTTAAAGAAAGCGTTTGTTTTGACAAAAAGTTCCGCGGATTAATTTATGGGGCTTGATGTTTAATTTTAGGACAAATGCCAGGTAGTTAAAGCGATATCGATGGAACTTGAATAGCTAGTAAATAATTTTGATGATTCTAGGATTGTTTATGTTCTATTTGTTTGAACACAGCTTTTCAAATAAATCTTGGATAAACTGGAATGATTAATTTGCACTTGCATCGCGTTATTATGTGAATCAACTGCACCGATTCAATACAAATGTTTGGACTTTATCTTTGTGGGAAACTTATTTTTCTGCTGGAACAATAATCGACTTAGTTTTGTTTTTCTTTAAGCATCAATTATTTCATAGAGATTTTAGGCCTCAACATGAATAATGATCTTGATTTCTATTATCTTATTATGAATGAAGGCTATTTAAATTCTCAGTTAGTTTTTGAAGTATCAAATAACACCAAAAATTTATGTTTTACTTTATCTTATACAGTAGTTTTATAAGTCAGGTTAATAAAAACATCACGAATTCAAGACTATACACGGGTCTATTTATAACTTTAAAGTAAAAGCGACCCGTCAATTAAGTAGTATATTTTCATCAGAGTTAATGAAAAGAATTTTGCAGCTACGAATTTTTTTTTACGTATGAATCTATACAGTCACGTTTAGCACGCGAGTTTTATTCTCTCTTCTTTATTAAATTGTAAATTGTTAGTTAATTAAAGTGAGCACGTCAATTCGGAGCTTCTTAATTCATACATATTTATATATCTTTTGTCCTTTTAATTATTACTCGTGTGCTCGAAGGAGTTACTCCATAACATGGGTATTCACTTAATTAAAGACTAAATTACTTAGTAATATTCTCATTCTCGGTCAACATAATTAAAAACTTACGCACGTCACTTTTCCTCGGGCTATTTCACAAGTTGCGTGATGTTTGACGCATTATTTATAAATTATTATTAATGCCTCATTCACAAAGACAGTTTTTCAACCCGTTTGAAAATTAACCAAGTAAGTATAACCCACCCACTATTTCTCTCAATATATAAATAAATCGAATAGAACTATTGTTTCTCTGAACGCGTTATGAAAATGCAAGTATTGCCAAAGCGCCGATGATTTTTGTGAAATATCGTCAACATATGCGGCAACTTGTGCAGCGCATAAAGAATATATCGATTTTACTCATTTCGCACTCCGCACGAAAATCCAACTAACCGCAAAATTTATTTTTACCCACTATACACTTATGTGCTAATCCCGAGCAAGGGGTTTCAATTACATCACCCGCAGCATTATCAGTGATAAAGAAAGAAAGAGGCACGTATGTTACGTTCAACGTATCCGACTGATAAACACTTCCTCCGCACACACACACACACACACACACAAACACATCGTATATATACTACATACACTAACACTGTAAGCGAAAACAGAGATATTCCCAATCGCCGCCGGATATCACAGCAGAGTCTCGCCTCTGCATAATCACTTCGCGAACCAATCAAGATTTCTTAGATGCGCCCAGAGATGAAAGAAAATGCCAGGGAAAGAGAAATGCAACGTAAATCTCGGCTACACGTGTGTACAATGTAGGCCGAGCGGCGTTTCGCTCAGCACTGAACTGTAGCAGGCAGCAGCGCCGGATCAGCCAGTATATAGTTAAGCAGCGGTTCTCGCGAGTTTTTCTGCTCGTGCCGCGTCGGCGCAACGCATACAGCGCCTTGCGTCCTTTCCTTCTCTCCTACACTCGCGCGTTCGCGCGCCATGCGTTAGTGTACGTGTGTGTGAGTGTGCGAGATATATAGGTAACTGGTATAAGGTTCGATTAGCATGCGAGTCGCGTGCTGTTGGTGACACAAAGGCGCCGCAGAGGCAGGTAGAAATTGCGAGTCGCGTTTACTTCCTTTTGCCGCTTATGCGTGTGTATATACAGGCAGTTTGGCTTTCGAAAAAAGGACGCGATGCGCGTGTCTGACGTTTACGTGTAGGTGGCATTGATCGGGGTGTATGCCGTATAATTGCAGGGTGACCTTAAGGTCCCGGAGTGCGGAATGCAGCGTGTAAGATTGCGCGTGCCAAGGAAGTATTTCATTATTAAAGATTTTTCGGTGAATTCTCGAGTTTGTAGCTTTGTTTTCGAGGCGTACTCGAGATTAAAAATTTGGAATTCGAGAGAAATTTCAAGGATATTCGTATACAGTGGTAAAATGTAGTAGCTATGCTCGTCCGTGCAGCCTCAAAGAGTCAAGTGAAAATTGCAAAATGTTTTATTACACAATGAGCAGGTCCAGAAAATGCGAGACGCAATCGTAGAAAAACTACAGTCTGTATGCATTTTGATGTAAAAATTCACCAACACAGACGTTCGTTTACATAACGTTACAAGACCCTGCTATTGCAGTACGTAACCGAAATTCTTATTGAAACAGCCTTGACAATAAGTGCGCATGGAAACATTATCGATTGCAAATAGATTGTAATATATTAATTTGCACTTTGCAAGCAACGGGTGAGCAAAATAAATTGAGCGCGCTTCGTATTTCGTATCATCTTTTAATTTCAATTTGAACATTTACGAAATTTGAAAAGTCGACGACGATACTTTATCGCGTCGTTAAGCACCGTCCCCTCCCACATTTAACTTTTACAAGACATATACACTCATTTTATGGTGCTAAACGCGACAAAAAAGAAACACTTTTAACTCCCTTCTTATCTATACAACATTTCTTTTATCACGACTACTGACATAAAAGAAAATGCAACGTACTCGAATACTAACTTAATTCATTCTATAAGATCCGATGATCCATTCACGATCTAAAAATTGTGTACGATATATTTATATCGGGTGGAAGTTTACTCTCGGTATGGTCGGACTATTTTTATATGGGTCGGATAACCGCGGGGAATTCCTGTAGGGGATATACGAAAAATGCTCCGAAACGTTCATGCGGAGCACACGGCCCAATAAACTTTACGAGGAAAACCGGTTTCTCGTATAGATTGCTTTTTGGAATATTGAGTATTATAACCGGCGGATTTCATCGAACTATTGCGGGACAAGTATGAAGGTTTTGTATGCTTACGATGCTGAGCGGAGAATAGATGAGTGATTCATGAAATATGTATTTTTGGATATCCTTTTTTGTACGGTAGAGATTATCGCATGAATTATTATTGCGAATGTATTTTCTACCCTGGAAGAACTTGCTGAAAAGCAATTGTATACAATTGTTTCATAGCGGAAGCATAATACTTGTTTATTTCTCGAGTTAAAGTTTTAAAGTACGTTTGTAAGTTTCTATGAAGTTTCTGGATCGATAAATCCCTGTTTAAGAAGCGTAAAATAAAATATACACACGTATTATGAAAAATAAAATGAACTTTAAATGGTTAATTAGTGTTTCAACCGCAAATTATTCTATGTGTAAAAAATAACTAATTAGATTTTACTTCTGCACTTTCATTATCTTAAAAAAAAAATATATGTATACTTACTTCCAGTCTTTACATACATAAAACCAACTCGCAATTAAGTGAGGAGCTTTCCGAGAAATGCATTAGAGCACCATGCAATAGCAAAAATTCCTGATTAAAAATCGAACGCTAATAAAGACGATGGAAGAAGCTAGTAAACATTGTTGAGTTTTGAGTGGTACGGCGAGATTATCTGAAATTGTCTAAATAAAGTGAACGATGATTCGTTCAATGCCACGCGGCTCGTCATTTTTGTACAATAAATGGAGCAATCAACGTCACTGTTATCGTAAACATTTGACCATGGGATAATGCATGACATCTTAGACTGAGTCATGAACTGTTATCTTGAAAGGTAACAATTTTTTAATCAAACCACAAATCACTGTTTTCACAGGCAAAAAGTAAAACAAAAAAAACTTGAGCTTTACATGACATTCGAGAATTAGCCGTTTAATTTAGAAGATCGCACGTGCAGAACACCAAGAGCGGGATCCGCGTTGTATAGCGTGCGGAAATAATGAGTTGATGGGTTTGAACTCGTGATCGGCGCGACGTTTTATGCAACGTTTCCTCTCTCGCGCAACTGCTGCAGACAGCGATCCTTTTACGTAACTCTCGGGTTTCTCGCCTATTATCAATAAAGTGCACGGACATTTTCGTTTCATCTTTTTTTTTTTCTTCTCTCTCGCTCCGCGCGACTCCGCGGATGAAATTCGTTTAGCGTCCGTTTTATTGGTGCGACCGATCTTGAAAGCTAAATAACGAAACTATAAATAATGCATTTATGAAGAGATGAGTTGCGAAACGTTCGGGAAATTGATTATTTCAGACTGCGAGCGACGAGTCGCGAATATCGCGTGAGTTATGTTGTGTTTTTAAAAGGATAACTCGTTCTCGTTTCGCCTCGTTAACAAAGATATACAGATTTATATATCTGGTGATTCGACGAATTTGTTGGGTTGGGATAAACTTGTGCGTATTATATCAAACAGATGTTATCGTTGATGAGTCTTTAAGCAAACTCTATAATCGAGGAAAATTTGGATTATATTCGGGGCGTTTTTAATTTTAAATCGCTTCACTGGTTAATGCGAACAATAAGATACATTTTCTCTATTCTGAAAAAAACTAATTTTACATGGTATGTCGCGTGCACGTATACATTTTTTAATAGTCCTCTGTGCAAAAGGAATTCCATTGTCTAGTGAATAAATTGTATTGAAATAAAGCAGTTGACTAGAACAACAGGATAAATTAATACTGTAGTAGCCGCAGTGAATGTATTAATTCGCCGAGAAATCAACAGTAGAGCAGTAGTAACAGACACACCTATATCGATCGATCTGTTTCTACTGAAAAATAATTACACACGCTATATTCACCCTTTCACATTACTCATCAGGTAGAAACTAGTTTCATTGCATTTCACGTCAAGCTATTCGTATTCTTATTTAACCTTTATGCAATGTGCAATCGTTGAATTCTTCAGGAGCTATTAAATAAATTGTTCTTTTGAATTTAAAGTTTGTGACGTTCCACCGCTGAAGTTTATTCAAGCACACGATCGTTAAAACTGTCGGATTTTTCCGTAATCAAACAGCATCGCAATTTTTCTAATTATTACTGTAATATAAAAAGTGTATACTTATGCTGTAAAAAAAAGCTAGGTCAAACTCGAGTGTTTGCCAGTCATCTCAGAATCAAGAGCAAAAAAGGGATAATGCTGTAATTCAAACCAGAGACTGGAGGATCTCTGTCCCAAGTAGGTATGACTGAGATGTATTTTTCAAGTGAAGGGAAAAAGCGAAGCGGACTAATAATAGAAGAGCGAAGATGTGAGGGAACTCGAAACGGAGCTTCGGTAGAAAAATGTGAAGACGTTCACGGTGTTTGGCAATTCTTTCGAAAGCGAGTTTTTTTCAAGCGCATATTTATATGTAAGAACAACGCGAATGCGCCGAGAATATGTTTTTAACTGAATTCATATTGTCACCAAGTATATAGTGATAATTAATGTTTAATATGAAATTGCTTTGGAACAGAGTTATTTTTAGAATAAAAAGTATATTTTTCTTTATTTCTTTAAAAAAGGATTAAATTAAATACGAAATTTACAAAGATCGATATAAAACCGTATAATAAATATTATTTATATACACTAAATTAAAAAATTTATAGAAAAATAAGAAATACTTTCAAAAATTATGGTTCAAAATTCATTAAATATTCATAAAAGCACGAGTTATACATTGACATTGAAAAAATGTCCACTAGTTCGAGATACATTTCCAATGTTCAACAACTCGTTCCTCCTCTCTTGACAAATAAAATAAATAAATGGCCGTTACTCAAACCGAGAACACATGTTATTGACCCGCGGATCTTTTTCGTGTGGAACTTCAACCCACGTACACATTCCATCGGCGATTTTTCTTTATCCACTGTTTTAAAGGCCAATTCTTGTGAAACTAATGCTTCACATAAAGCATCCGCGTCACGAAACACCTCCTGAATTGCACTTGAAATTAATTAGATGGAATAGCTAAGTAATCGTCGAATCATCCAACATAATAGAGAAGCATTAGAATTAACGTTTGTTATTATCTTTCTCTGTTTTCCAAGCTGAGGCACTGTATTCATAAATTCCTTTATAGCAGTAATAAACTTACTCTTTCTTTTAAAACATCAAACATATGTGTAACGTGCTTTTAAGCTCGTGAAACGTAATGATTTTTCATTAGGCAATGCACGTGTAGTAACTATCAGTATTATGAAAAGGATTTATTTACTCAGCAGCTAGAAAAGATACAATTAAATAATAAAATAATAATTCTGCAGTCCGTACTTGACGTAATGTAAGGGGCTTAAAGTTAGTTTCCACAGGAAAAAATCTTTTCTCGACTCTTCGGTTCTCACGCACGACGTGACTAAACCAATCATTTCCTCTATAACATAATCCATTCATAGACCGTAAAGCCTTCAAACTGCAGCCTAAGCGATGCGAGTAAAAGCATCAGCGCAACTCGTCACAACAAAACGATCCCCGTCCATCCAGCAAATCATCTCTCGAATGCTCGCACTATATACATCTCAGCCCGAGCAAATTAACGCTGCGCCGAGATCATTTGTTTGGATATGCACTGCCGCGAGGCTCCATGCCAAAGCTCGGAATAATCCCGAAACAAAGGCAAACGCGCTAAAAATATGAGTCAGATTATGCATCGGCCGTGAGAGATGCCGTATAGTGTCGCTTTCATCTCCACTGCATCTGTATGGAGTCGCGGATGCGCGGCGAGAACTCGTCGCTTAGCTTTTTGGCTTGAGTCCAGATCGCGCGTAACGGACTTTCCTTCCTCCTTTCTCTCGTCGGATAGTCTTTCTTTCTTCGTGACTATAGCGTGTCCGCGATGAGAGTTTTTTGTTTTCGCTGGAGACTGGAGCTTTTGAGATCGAGTAGGTGTTCGCGAGAGCTTCGATCGCGAGTTCGGTGGATTATTTACTTTTGGATTGGTTTAATTTATGGTAAATGGTCGGTGACTGATTAAATTTCAATCAGCGGAGCATAGCGCGATGTATAGAGCTTGATTATCTTTGATGTGGCACAGGACCAGCATCGGTGTCCGTGGTCTTGTCTTTTCAAGAAAATTGTTGAACGAAGTTTAGTTCGCCGAAGACGTTTATACCTTACGCATAAATTTTAGAGATTTGCTTCCAGGAATGAATTATCTTTTCGTCCCTCTTTTCGTGGTCCAACTGTTATAAGATTGGCTAGCGTTGTGCCTGACATTGTACACTTTGTTGACGAATCGAGTGAATTCGTACGCGGAAGAATTAATGATAATTGAGGGAATTTCTAAAAAGTACAATTACGGATTTAGACACTAGCTCGGCTCAAAAAGCTTATGTAATGAGCCAGGCTACTTCTTTGATTTAGAGTCATATTTTTAGACCCTAAGTATGATGGGAGTGAAAAGAAACATTCATTGCTCGATGAACGGTAAGTATTCTTTCCATCGAATAAAAGCTTAAACAACTTATTTGAATAAAATAAAAGTGTCTAATTTATGAACTTTTTAATGAAAAATCCTAGTGGTAGTGATAAACTGAAAGAAATAAAATGACCTTGAAAACGAATTTGGCTGGATGGTGAACGTCTCCGGTACCAGAAAGTCCTCCTGTCAGTGGCCGCGACTGTAGTCTGTATTTTCCGCGAGTTTGCCACAGACCTTCCCGCGGTAATCCCAGAAGTTTCGGATTTCTAAAAAAAAGTACATCTAAATAGAAAAATGGAAAACGGAACTTCATAGAGTAAACTTTACGACAATACTAACGACGATATTGTGAACGGTCACACGTAACTGTTTACCACTTACAAAAAATAAAACTATCAGTTTTCTTTTCAGGGATGTATAGAAACTTTTTAGAATGTTTTATATAATAAAAAATCTTTTATTCTTTACAGTTCTTAATCCTTTGTTATTTTAGAAAAATCCAAAACAGATCATCAAAGAAATTTCTTTTTAATAACGCAAAATTTATCGGTTTATTATTTAGTAAAGTCTAAATCGATCACTCCGAACCTTATATTATCATCCACTATTAAGTAAAATAAATAATAATTTTGACCCGGCTTATTTCGTCAAATATCTAAAATGTTTTTTCTTATACGATAAAGTCTTTTTACAAAATAAATCAGAAAAAAGATTACTTTATTCTCTTCAAGTTAGTCGTATTTCCAGCTTTTTATTTTGCAGGCACTAAACTAAAATAAAAAATAAAAAGAATAAATTCTAAATGTTGAACTTTTGAAGTTATCGCTTTTCCGTTCCAAACTCCATAATCCCAACCGACCTCGTCAATCCACCCAACGACCAAAACCACCGAATAAAGAATTCGAATTCTCCAAGTGGCAACCCTTAAAAACTTCCAAAAAAGAAAAAGCAAACTCTCTTCTCACCCCTTGACGAACTTGTCGATCCTCGGCGGTCCGTGTCTCTCGATCTTGAGCGCTCGAACGTAATAGTAGCAGTAATCCGTCATGTCGCGTCGCGACCAAACCTCACGGTAAAGCCCGACTGTCTCTGTGACTTATTATCGTTGCCCGCGCTTTTTTCCCCCGGCTGCACCCGAGAAAACCGCGCGCGCACATATACGCACAGAGCCGAGAAAAGCGGCGCGAGAATCCCGCAACGAGTCGCGCTTGCACACATCAAGAGGTAGGAGAAAATAATGTATAATGGGGACTAAATTTAGATGAGTCGAGTGGCCCAAGGGAGGCCATGTGTGCGCGTCTCGAGCATCCGAGTCTTGTCGCGCGAGCTGTGAAATTGTCGAGCTGAGTTTGGCGGTAAGAGAGATGTATAGGCTGCGAGGTGCGATTTTTGACTGGACCTTTATGTTGCTTCGGTCTGGATAATGGTTTGGGACACGCTTGTAGTGCGGCGAGGTTTCGAGTTGTAATTGTTGAGTACTTAGCGATGTGGGTAATCGGATTGAATTAGAGTCTCCAGTACTCGTATATCTTTTGATGGTCAAAGAAGAGAAAAGTTCCATCTTTTATGTATAGATCAAATGTTAGATTTAAAAGTCTGTTGCAATTTACATTGTGCATAATATAAAATTGTAAGGTTTTATTTAATATTTTAAATGAAATTTATTATTATATATACATATTATCTGTAATGAATATATACTTGCGTGAGATTTAACGAAAATTCAGCATATGACAAGGACATCCAATTCAAGTGTTATAGTACGAGGTAGTGAAATAAGGAAATGAAAGGAGACATTTATTATCCATTTCTTATCGATGACTTTATTAATTTTATTATACATAAGGTGCTTGTACACTATCTCCATAAAATGTGTCGATGGCTATAATAAAAATAAAAAAGACTTGTGTACTTTTTTTTATTCTCACTCTTGCTCTCAGGCTATCTTATAATACTCAAAAAGAGTATGTCTATATTAGGTATTGTATATTACCTGTACGAAATAATCACACGTTCGATGGATGACTGGATTGTACAACAATTCAATATAATTTTTCGAAACGATAAAAATCAAATATACTTCATCTTATTTGAAAAACGTAATATTTTTTTTATACCTTTTGGCACGTGTTACAATGGATATATATATAATAAATAATCTTTATATATATATAATATATTTATCTTTCATTCGCTCAACACAGAAAACAAGACTCGCAACAATTTTTCTCCTACAATATCCTCATAAAATTTCTGCCTTAAAGATTAACATACTCTTAATTCGTTGATTAGCTTTGTTTTTTTTATACAGTGACAAAAGATTTTTTTAGGTTTTTTTTAATACATCGCTTTAATCGTATAGTCTTTTTTCCTGTGTCAATGTCTCATGCGTTACGGTTAATTATCATAAAATATCTGAAATTTCATTAATTAAAACTACAACCGATTAATCTCGAACTAACTCACCAACGTAGTAAAATACTTTTTTTTCGCCACGAAAGCAAACTTTTAGCGAATAATGGATGAAAAAGAACTAAAATAGGGTTTAGGCGAAGGACGAGTTATGAAGATAGACGCCGAGTATATGTACAAATTACATTAGCGTTCGTCTGAATCATCGTTGTGTCGTGAAAAAATCGCCCTTTTTTATTATAACCACCCCGTGTAATGAAAAAATGTTCGAGACACGCGATAATGCATTTTAATTAACGGAGGCAAAGGAAACACTGGGGGCTTGGTGGGAGTAGAAGGCGGAAATGAAAATTTGTATAGCTTTTCCATGACTTTATCATTTTAAACTGTTTCATAGCATTTACACATTATTAAATTTAAAGTGTAATTGAAAATTTTAATTTACGATCGAATACTAGCAATTAGAGTAAAAACTTTATGTCGACAATGTTTATTTTGAATGTGACTTTGATACAGTAAAGGATATTTATGCGATGCACTTTTTTTTAATTATGTTTCACGCATCGATGCAGCTTCAACAACTCAGTATGTAATTACTTTCTTCAATTGACTAAATAATACAACGATTTATTCTTTCTACTCGAAAACGTTATTATTCATGCAAAAGCTGTCTCTACTAAATCCAATCTTTGCAATAATTGCTAGTAAATAATTACAAGTGTCGCGTATCTTCCTGCATCACTAAGAAGAGAGATGAAAAAGTAAAAGGCGATGTCGTATGTTTTTTATCATCTTAATTATTAATTCTTATATTTGCTTGTCCAATTTTTTTAGGCCTGTATACACGCGCCAGCGAACTCTCTTGCACGTTACGTATATTTATATATATAATATATATTTATGTGTAATATAGATGCGCTCGTCCTTTGTATAGCAACGTTTCTCTCCTCTCTCTCGAAATTCGTCGCGTACTCGCTCCACTCACGCTTCTTATACTGCACGATCAACTTATTCCAATTATTTATTATATTTACTTTATCGTTATTTTATTTTCCCTTATGAACACGGTTATTACACGATGTGTCGCGTCGAAAAGGGCACAATACTGATTTATTTATAGCCTAAGCTTTTCGCTTGACGTTCGTCTTGCGCGCAATTATCATGCTCAAACACTTATTCGTATAACTTGCAGGATTTCAATTGCTGCTTGCAGTTGCGTAATTTTCAAAATAAAGTATTTCATAAAGTATTTTATGTAATATTTATGCAATTGAAGATTTATTCATTTTTATGAATTTATTTCATTTGTTTGGTTATTTTTTTTTTGTTTTGAAAATAATGACTAATGTACTTGTAGTCTAAAAATTCTGAAACTGCAAGCAATAATGTATATATTGGCGTAGACGATCTCTTAAAAGATAACAAAAAATATACATATACATATGATTCGCCCTTTTCCGCGATTTTACCAAATTCCTGTCTTCTATCGAACAACGAAACGCACGACTTTATACGAACGTATACATACTTAAATGATTAATATAAGACGCAACGAGTGACAATCATGCATTGTTTTTTCATCTTTCGTTCAATCGTCGATTTGAATGATCATTTAGTCAAATTCTCCCAATAAAATCATTTATTTGAAATAACTAATTTTTTCATTGGGAGAATTCGATATAAATTTTGTTGAAATCAGACAAATATATTTTTCAGTGCATGTACGCAAAGATCAAATCTCTTTGGCTTCATGTATATATAAAATAATGCACGCCACGGCCCTGATAAATGTTATGCAAATATAGATTTAAAGAGTAATTAATGTTGACCAGGTCGTATACAGAAATGCAGAATAAATATGTATATACTTGCAAAAAAAGTTCTCTATAAATCATCATAGCTCATTATACAAAATATAAAAAACTACTATTCACTTGGCTTTCTTATTGTTTAAAAATACATCGAGTAAAAAAAAAAATGGTTTAAATCTACATAAGCTTCGCTATAATTACGTATACATATATAAAATTGTGTTCGACTTGTACCTTTCGTTTTTATCTTTCATATGAGTGTATCATTTAATTGCTAAGTACCTACATGCGAATAAGCTTGCAAAATAAGTATTTAATTTCTGAACTGAATTTTAAATTTCAAATTTTGTTGAACAAAATAAATTTTGTAATACTGAAATCACTTATTTATATGTAGATTATACTCGCTTTAATTTTGATCAAATAATAGCATTAAAATAAAAAGATTTTTTTATTCTTTACTCCGCAAAAAATATATTGTTTTAACTAAAACAATATATTTACTAATAACTATTAGAAAATATTTTTTTTAACATATCTTATCAAGACTCATAATATTTATCTCGATAAATAATTCTCAATTTAGATAACGTAATTCCATTCATAACAGAATTAAACAAGATTTAAAATTTTTACAAAACATTATTGTATTCAAACAATATTTTAAATATTCATTGACATATGCATTAAATATTTATAGATTCTTGGAAAATTGAAGCGAAATTTATCTCAATTGGTAGCTCGACAGTTCTCAATGATACGCTTTGACCAAAAAAGGGAATCAATTCCAAGCTGCGCAAAACCTTACGGTGAAAGTTTGCCACACGAAGTCCTTATAAGGTTAACCGCGAGCAAAGAAAAATAAAAAATATATGTAACGATGTCCAAAAGAGAGATGAAGGTCCAATTTGCTTATACATGTAGGTTATATACACACTTCAATGACCTCCCATTTTGTCACTTATTATATAAGCGACTTACCATCTTGTGATGCTTCGCGAACATACATGCATACATGTGTGCAACCAAGTGTATATTATATACGACCATAGCACGTTTACTCGTATCTTTTTTCGTTTGTTCACGTCTTAATCTTAGCCCTTAATAAACGTTATGTGTGCATGAAAACAAGGCAATTATAAAAACAAAAATCGTGTACTTTGTAATTTTATCAAAAATTTATTGTACCCTACAAATTATTAGAGAAACTTTATAATTTACCACATTTTTCAACAGATATTAGTAATGGCCTGTTGCCTAATATAAAACAAAAATATCAACATAAATTAGCAAAGTAAATAAATAAAATTTCTCAATGAAAAATATTAATTATGTTTCGTTGATCCATACTTGGTATCGGGGCGTTATCACGCCTCTCGATACAAAGCTCATCACAAGTTCTTTTAACACAAACATACTGGATCTTTTGATAATCATTTACTAAAACTATGTAGCACTTGACATACACACATACACGCATTATATTATAATAAATATAACAAGATACATTGCGCGTCACATACACTTTGGTACAAAAATCAAGCTTTGGTATAATTATTGAGCACCTGTCATTGAGGGTTGAGAGTGGAGGTTGGAATCACACGTTGGTTATGGTGTCGAACATCAAATCTATCATTATTATCTGTCTATTATTTAGTTATTTTTTCATTACACTAGTTTTTTATGCATATGTAATTATCGTTAATTTATCTCTTCTTAAATACACTTTTTGGTTTATGTTTGCGTGTTCCTCTTATGCTTAAGCTTTCGCTCTATACCGTGTTATAGTATCGAGCGTGTACTTGATGATGGACGCGCTTACAAATTCATTGTTTTTCTCTTGTAATAATGTCCTTATTATGTTTATCGATTTTTATGTATATGTACATTGAACATTTCTTGTTTTGTTTTTTTTTTAAGTTTTTTCAATTCATTAATGTTTTATATTGATTATCGGTTAAGACGACGATGTTTGTTTATATTTAATAATTTATGTTCGTTATAAGTAATAATACTTCCATGTATCGATGCGAAAACGATTGGTTTCGCGTGTCGAATGTTTTCTAATATCAAAGGAAAGTCAATTAGGTCGAGTATGCGATATTTATATTGTTGTTACGGTACCTTTACAAAAAAAGTTAGGCATCGAAAGCGAAAGAAAGGAAGACGAAGTGCGCAAATCCATAGAATTAGGTAATAAGTTTGTATTATTCAGCCACCGCATCAATCGGGAAATTAAAAAACTGCTTTCATTATTTCAGAATAAATTCTTTTTGTAACAAGAGTAAGTATTGAAACAAAAATAATTGCTTACCGAGTGTAATAAAAATATATAATCAAATGCGCAATAAATGAGTTTATTAAACAAGAAATTGAGTTTACATTTTTTAACCTTTTTTGCAGTTATTTATTAAAGATGTGAGTTTGCTCGTTCATGAAAGTTCTAACATGCACAATTTCGTTTTATAAAAGAAACGGACAGAGATCATGGGAAAAACGTCTTGTGTCTCTTGGCGAAAATGGAAATTATGTATCAATAAATGTTGTAAATTCGCATAAAAAATTATGAGAATATAAAAATCTTACATGTTTCTATTTTTGTTGTGTTACGCTTTCTTTTTTGTTTATCTGTCTCTTTTTGTACACCTTGACGTCTCAGTTTTCACCTCATACACTTATGCTGACTGTATATTATATATATTAGCTTGGATAATCTAACACGACAATGACGTCGAAAACCCGAGTTACTTCGATGCCTCTATAAACGGTTTTCAGTTAACCCCATCCGATTTGCATTTGTGAAAGGGATTTGAATTATTTGTATTTTACTATTTTTTTTGTCTTTACTTCTCAAAGCTTTCACGTTTTCCTCGAACAGAATGATTGGAAAATAATTCTTTGATTTGAAAAATTGATGAAATTTCAAAATCTAATAATTATTTTACAATCAATTTGTACAAAGTGACTTAGTAAAGTTTGCCTTTATTTCATTACAATTTTTTCGCTTGTTTTTCGATTTTTTTCTCGGGAGTTACAAAAACCCTGTCGTCCAAAATCGAATGAACTCTCGCGAGTTCTTATTTAATACTTTTATCGGTTAATTTGTCAGAAGTAACCCATTATTTTAAAAAAATATTCTCGCGTCGCTCGTCGCATTCCGTACTATTTTTTACTTAAAAATTCTTTGCCTCTAACCAGCAGATGGCAATTGTACATTATCATTGTTAAATTCTAAATTGCTTTTCAAATTTGAGAGAGAATCATAAAGAATGAGCTTAAGAAAACTAGAAACTGTATAAGATTTTGGGTTCCAAACAAATTAATACTGTTTGTTGTTTTGATGAAAAGTATAATTGTACTTATTCCAATTAAAAAAATAAATTAAATAAGCTTTCATTTCATATCTCTATTTATCATTTACTACATAGAATTGGAAATTTAAAAATCAATCCCGAATTTATAGATGATAGTGTACACTGATATTATAATTTTGAATGGATGCAACTGAAATTTGGTTTACACAATGACTCTATTATTTCAAGTCATTAGCCATAAACATTTCGATGAAATGTTAATTAATGTTCAATGCGACTGTAATATTTTGATGGTATCTTAAAAGCTGTTCAAATTTTGCTTCCACTCCTTTGCTTTAACCAAATATCAGATTACACAAATCCATTCGCGTTTAATGTATAATTTTAATGCAAAAATATGACATTATTGCAACCAAAATTTGGTTGATATGACTAATAGTTTTCTTTTTGCTAAAACAAATTATTGGCCGTCGCATAACCAAACTCCAATCGCACTGACCAAGATTTAATTGCACTATCAATACTTTGTTTCTACGTGTGTGCGCATATACCACGAGGAATCCTCGTCTATCGTTTATTATATCACTGCGCTGAAAATGTAACATCGCAAATAACGTATATTTTCATTACATTATTATTCGTTGATAAACTTTTTCCGTAATTTTAATTAGTACATTTTTTATAAATTTCTTTGAATTTTTTAAATACTGTCGTGAACTCTGATATCGTCCAAACGCAATAAATTGATTATGACAATAAAATTTCAATTTTATACTGAACAATTTTCTTTCCTATCATCGCTATTCAACTTATTACACATTGTACGACAAGATTAATCTGCTAATTTCACACTTTTATCACGCTTTATAAGTTATTTCTAACGGCAAACTGAAGTTTGTAGATCGGACCAGCGATTCCATGTCCTAGAAACTGAAGCTTAACCAATACTGTTGAAAAATTTATGAATAGATTAACAAAAAATCGTATGAACTTCATTTTCCAGGCATAAATCATCTGTAAAAGTTTTTGTATTATGATCTAGTGTAATGCTATTTTGCTATTTTTTTAATATTAGGTCATTAATACTTGAGATTAATGAATAAAGAATGATTTACATTAATAGGTCTATCAACATGAATTGTTCTATTTGCAAGAAAAGGAAAAAGCAAAACACAATAGTACACAATTCGAATTAAAAAGCGTACAGCAATGTCTCGTTGAATAGTTCGCGGTACCGAACGATCAAAAATGCCTTTCTCAAATGCCGATATACAATGCAACATCTATAAAAGCAACCATTTACATCAGGCCTAAACGTAGACTAGGATTCAGTATTGAAATCGCTCGACCGACCATCGAGTGCCACGTTCCTTAAGGTACATCCCGCTTTACCTCATTCTCCCGGTGATCGACGACTACTCGTCAGATGAGCGTCTCCTCGGAGGATTGCTCGGAGCGACGCGAGCGCGGCGAGGTGGCCACGGCCGTGTAGCGTATCGCTGGCATTGTTGCCGAGCGCCTTGGACTACGTGGATAGTAGTCACCGCAAGGTGTGTGGTCGGAGTCCGATGCCGGGGAGCGTCAGCCCCCGCTGTACGATTCTCAGCAGGAGCATTCCTCCTCGCGCGGCAACTCGTGACCCAGAGAATCCTATATAAATCAAATTCCGAATGAGATTGGCAGACGGTTCGAAGATCGCTTGATCGGGAATCAATATACCTTTCTGATTTCCGTGCTGCCAGGATTGCTGAGCCTGGGCTTCGGTGGGGAGAAAGCGATCTTCTCGTAGGGTATCGTACCCCTGCACAATGCACTGGGATCTAGACTCAGAGCAGCTTTGAGGGCGCTCTTCCTGATGATGCCGTTGACGTTGTTTGGACTGCCATTGCCGTTGTTGGGTGCAGCCCCGGTTGCCGCGTGATTCGGCGACGAGGTGCGGGTATTTGGCGACGAGGAGGCCGTATCGGGTGGTGTGCCGGACGACGGCATGAACAGCGAGTCGGAGTTGGTGTCCGTGGTCGCGGTGCTCTCGCCGTTGCCGTTCTGACCTGCACCTCCTTGCGGCTTGGATTGATCGGCTGGGTTGTTCGGATTGTTGCTGTTGGAGGTAGGTGTGGGCACTTGGTGCGATGAGGATAGTGCTGCTGTCACATTGGCGTTTGGCTCGCTGTCGATGTTTGCCTGACGCTTCCGGTGTTCCTGCCAAAGTGTTCAGTTCATATTAGTGTGTTGCACCTGTGCACATATATAGACGTACTATCCGTGTATACAGGATCAGGTATATGATAAATGTTGAGTAACTGACTCTATTGTCGCAGACGTCGTCGAGGTCGTGCTCCTCGGGTGTGCTGCTGTGCCTGTGATAGTGTTCGCGTGGCGGTGAGTCGTCGGGGCCGCGGCCTATGCGCAGGTTGTTGCGATTCTCGCGATCCTCGGACGCGTGTCTGAGCGAGGCGTAAACGATACCGGGCGGCTGTCCGATGCGGTAAGTCGCCGGTCGGAAGTTGGCCCGTGGCTGCATGTAGCCGCATCCATCCAGCTGCGCAGAATTGTCATCGTCAGGAAATAGGATAAAGACATCTCTCTGTACATCTTTTTTTCTCTTTCTCTCTTTTGATTTATAGTATGATCATCGAACACTTATTAATATTGCCTCTGCTTTGTTTTATAGATGTGGATAGATCATTAGAATATGAATGGTTAGGATCAAATTTAGAAGATTTTGCGCCTTGACCGTAAGTGGCTCTTTTTCATTACTATACGAAAATCGTATGACACAAAATAGTAATTGTGTCTTTTATATATAAAATCGTTATACTCTGTTTAGTCCCATGTTATGCATACCGAAATAGAATATATATCTAAAACTAGGAGCATGATTATTGAGTTGGTACTACAAAGTTTTTTCACTTTTTAATCACCAATCAAGACTGAATAAATTTCTGTTATCAATAAATTTATGAAACATAAAATGTGACTTACATCAGCATGCATGTTGATGCATTCCGTTTCAGGATCTGGCCTCATAATTGTGATTTCACGCTCGCAAATCGGCAAAAGATCATAATTTGGCGTTGGATGATTGATTACATCTGGATCCTATAAAAGAAAACCATAAATTACTCTCTAAAAAAATATTTGAACATCGGTACTTTTATTCAATTCGTGCAATGTAGAGAATATAATATCAAATTCTCTGATTCATTCTTCATGTCCCCACGCTCCTTTCATAAACTTTCAATACATCCTTTTTCATGCACCAACGCGCTTATCGCAAAGACAATAGACTTTGCGGCTCGATCGGCAAAACTTAATCTCGTACCTGTAAGCAATATCCTATCCTCTCGACAATGGTAGTGAAGCTCGGTCGCTCCTCTGGATGCGGATGCCAGCAGCGCGTCATTACGCCGTAAATGGGATCGGGACAGCCGGCCGGCCTCTCGAGTCGACCGCCGCTCGTCACCATTGACATCACCTCGCGATTCGCGCAGCCCGTGTACGGCATGTAGCCGAAGGACATTATTTCCCAAAGCAGTACGCCGAATGCCCTGAAAGCCAATACAATGTAAACATCATCATTCGAGCTACAGAAGCAAACGGTCAAAAATCTACCGGCAGCACGGGTAAAATGAACGAACTAACCAAACGTCAGTCTTAGTGGTGAAAATGCCATCGAGGAAGCTCTCGGGTGGCATCCACTTAATGGGAAGCATCGCTTTGCCACCCTTTCTGTAATAATCGCTTCTGTAAATGTCGCGCGCCATGCCGAAATCGGCAATTTTTACCACCCGACCAGGTCCCTTGCAAGTCAGCAGACAGTTGCGCGCCGCTATGTCACGGTGGATGAAACGCGCGTCCTCCATGTACTTGCATCCCTTGGCCACGTCGTAAGCGCACATTATCAGATTTTGCATCGTCAGGGTTGTCGGTCGATCCTGTTAGATGATACAAAATGTGTACAGGATATGGGAATGCTTCGTTGGCGGTACACGAGAGGATTGAATTTCCAATAGATTTGAAGCTACAGGCTTACCGGCCGAGGACGTTCCTCGCGCAGGAAATTCTTGAGATCACCACCAGCGAGGAGTTCGAGAACGATGTAGCGCGGATGCTTGTCGAAGGAGACGCCGATGAAGTGTACAATGTTGGGATGGTTGAATTTGCTCATGATTAGTGCCTCCATCATGAAATCGGCCTCGGCTTGGGAGGTCGACAGGGACGGCAGAGTCTTTACCGCGACCGGGTGCTCCTCGTTGCGTCTGTATTTATAGACGCCCTGGTACACCTCGCCGAATGCTCCCTGACCCAGAGGTCTGTAATATCAAGACATTCATCATCGTCAGCTGTATCGTTCCAATTATCGTTAAGATTCACAGTGTTCGCTGTGTATATACATACTTGACCAGGGCGATATTGTCTCGTGGTATCTGAGGCAGGTCCTTGAAGCTGTAGAGGTTTCCGGCGAACTCGTAGTTCGGATTGAACTCGGTCATCATACTGTCGGACACGACCCGCAGTGCCGTGAGTTCCGTGCCGTTGCCGAACATCACTTGGCGTCTCCTCAGCAGTGCCTTGCGGTTCTGGTAGCGATTGTCTGTGCAGCGCAAAGTGAGACGAGGCTATTTTAAATGACGCATGTCTCGTACGGTATGGGGTTATTCGGGGTTTACAGGGGTTGGGGGGTAAAGACGATCATCGCTACAAGATGTTATACTCACATAGTAGAAGACAGAGTAGGGAGAAGGCGATGACCAGACTGATGCTCACGAATATCAGGACTATCATGAAGGTCTGGTGCGTGGCGTCCGATTCATTCGCTACTACAAACAAACGTGTTTTTTGCATGATCATTTACGACGCGATCGGATTCTTTTTGAATTGAAGTGTAGAAATTTACCCATGCAGGACTTGGTGTCATTGGCGAGTAGCCAGCCAGGCGGGCAGAGGCAGCGAGTCTCGCTGAGATGCTGATCGAAGACGACGCATCGGAAGTCGCAGCCGCAGCCGCTTATCGCCGGTATGATGAAGGCCTCGCCGGGGCCCGCGTTCATCTTCTCCACGTAGGCGATGTGAAGGAGGTCAGGCGAGACGTACGAGTAGCCGCCCTCGCCGTTGCCCGACTCCGCGTGACCCGTGTCACCACCTACGGATCATTTCAAATAAGTACATCAACCAGTTCTTTTTTAGATTGGAATAGCACTGGTCC
This sequence comes from Megastigmus dorsalis, assembly GCA_900490025.1. Classification (NCBI taxonomy): domain Eukaryota; kingdom Metazoa; phylum Arthropoda; class Insecta; order Hymenoptera; family Megastigmidae; genus Megastigmus; species Megastigmus dorsalis. Next base: position 20,751 of record UELU01099843.1, read on the forward strand.
AATATGTGTATATATTGGTTCAAATTTATGAATGGGCGCACGAACCTGCGTAACCGCCTCCACCGCCACCGGATAAACAGCCACCACCCCCACCCCCAAAGCCTCCATCACCGTGGCCTCTGTTGTTAGGTCCGCATCCGATGCCGCCTACGCCGCCCTTCGTCAGTGCCATGCCGTTAGCGTCGTGACTCGATTCATTCTTGAAAGCGGTTAACCAACCACCGCCACCTCCACCTGCGATAAATGTAATTGCATAAGTCATCTATGATCTTCTATAAATGTTTCGTTGGATTGAGAAGGATTGATTCATTGAGAGGGAATTTTTCATTCGATTCTAGGGGATGATTATATTTCAATTACGATTATCGACTGATTAAGTAAAACAAAAGTAATTAGTTTGTTATATCCATAGAATTGAAATTTATTTTCAAGGGGCATAATACTTATGTCAATAAAATTTAATACTCGAATGAAGGAGTATATTTAATAATATAATACAATCATGAATGGCAAATATTGATACTCGGTATCTTTTGCTTTCAGAGTTTTTACAAGCAAACAGCGAACGTAAAATATACTTCTGAGGGAAGCTGATATTTGATTCCAAAGTTAAATAGCGTTGCATGTACCTAATACGGTGCCGTCGGAAAAGTCCGTGATTGCATTCGGAAGTTAATGCGAGGCAAATAAACAAACCAGCACCGCAGAGAGAGAGAGAGAGAGAGAGAGAGAGATAGAGTGATAGGGGAAGGAGTGGGAGAGGATGAAATTCCGCTGAGCCCAATGCAAACAGAGCTTCAGCTTCGATAAGAGTATCAAAATCGACTCAAATGATAACATCCGCGCGCAGATCTTCAAAGAACTTGGTGAAATATATGCCCGTGGGCGGAAGTCCTTATTATTATTTCTTGCGAAAGTATCGTTTACCCATTTGGCAAAAAGAGAAAAATTGTATAAACCTTGTGAAAGTTTATTCGACACGGATAAGCGCTTAAAGTTTATCTTTAAAAATCTGTATATCTACATCTATATACTTTAGATTTTATTAATTTGATATTTTATAATAAGGATAACTGAAATATATACGTAAATAAATAATGACTGTCGAAGAACATCAAAATTATACGATTTGCCGAATGTCGCTTGAAAGGCATTAATAATTCGTTGTTGATTAACATTAATGTTACGACGCGATGAAACGGAATAGTAATTAAATATTACTTCGCTCGGTACGGATGTTTCGAAATAACAGTCATTGAAATTAAATCGTAAATTCAATATTCCGGTTTTATACAACGATAATTCTTACGAATTTGTGTACCACTGGTTTTGTAAATTATTTAACTTGCCGCAATTTCGGGAAATAACTTTACAAGGTCTCAACCGCAGCAATTTTTAACTAAGAAACGAAATGGTACGAGAAAAATAGTTACACTATTCTAATTGTTCTGTATATATTTGGCTTATACAATTTCCGTGGAGAAATAAAAGTTGGGGTGGGAATATGTACTCACCGGCGTTCCTCTTGAAGGACGTGCCGTTGACGGGATTCCGGCCGTAGGAGAGCTGCCCCTTGCCGTGCTGGACGCCGTCGTCGCGGAACTGGGTGGGTCCGAGGCCACCGCCACCCCCGGCAATCAGTAACGGCTGCTGCTCGCCGTTTGGCTTCAGCTGCAATCGCCCCTTTCTCAATTATTTTTCTGATACGAGTCGCTGCATTTGACGCGCGTAAATTTTCTTTGAGGGATCGAAGAAATAGGGAGTCGACGCTCGAATGGGTTTCGTGCAGGCTCCGTATCCTGGATTATTAGGGGGTTCGCGGCTGGATTGGAGATTGTGGGGAAATGGAAGTGTGGTCAATTGGTCGAACAATATTTGAATTTGGTCAGTTGAATATTTCAGAGTTATAACGAATAAAATATACTGTTTTTAGATTTTGGTTATTTGTATGTTTTATTGCGCGATAAAGAAAATCTATTCGAATGTTTGAAACCATTGTGAAGCTTCAATCGTATCGAATTACTACATTGGAACTAGCAGGAATTTGATATTATGTTGTGATGTTAATATACACAAATACGGGTACGTTGCATTTGTAAAATAATTTTCTTTGTTCAGGGCTTTGCGCCGCAGACCTCAAAATTGCGATACGATGTTTATATTTGATCATTTGAAGCTTACCGTGAAAATATAAGTGGCGCCACCGCCGCCGCCCCCGCCGTCCTTTAGTTCGATGTTCTTGACTTGACGAACTATCGACGTGTACTCGAGTGAAGAATTGAAACTGTTGTATTGCTGACAAGTGTCGTTCTTCGATCCTAAACTCTGTAAATACGAAAGATCATTGCTGGTCACGCGCACACGTATATATTTGCTTTCCAAGAGCTTTTCTGCTCAAATCGTTTCCATTTTAATTTTAGCTGAAAATGAAAAGTAACAAGTGCTGACCTTTGGACAAGCGTCGGTTCCTGGCTGACCAACCATAAAGTAAAGTATCTGGCCCTTCTCTAGCTCGACGACACCGCGCACCAACGTACCCTGCGTCACTCCCATAGTCAGAGCACCGGTACCGCCTCGCGCTCCCATGGCGATCAAACTGTTATATACACAAGACAAAATCGTGTTTAAAAGTCCAATAAATACTTATCTCGACAATTTTTAGCCTGGATTCCGAGACGAAGTGAAAATCGATCCAAATGTTTTTCGTCGATAAAGTCAATAAGAAATTGTGGATTTGATGTAAGTTTCTTTTTAAACGGCAAACTTTACTCACGTATAATAGCCACCACTGGGCGCGATCCAACGTTGAATGCCCTTGAATCGGAGCATCGCGTCGCCCTCGTCTGTAGACGTATCCGACAGTACCTCGACATCCGTCAAGTTGTTGTACTCGGTGCACATCTCGGGTGTGGGACCGAATCTCCCGGTTTGGCCGCAGGTGCTCACTTGGACGACTGCAAAGACGAGATTAGAAATCATATATATATATATATATATATAATGTGCAATATATTCCTTTGAGAATACTTTGATCGTCATCGCTCGAATCGTATATCAGAAATATTCACCTGTTCCGTTGGTGAAGTCAGCGTGTTTGGGTGGTACAATGCCCCAGGGAGGGATTTTCTGGTCGTAGTAATTGAAGCCGTTGAGATATTCTGCCGGCACTCCTGGAAAGTCATATTTTTTGCTAAAGAATCGAAAATGAGTTCTAAGTCTGTTTAAAAAATTAATCTTATTAATGTTTTATATGCGTTCAAGCACTGAAAGCATGCACTTAAACACTCTTTGCTTAACGAACTGTTCGGTAAAAGTAGAAAGATACCTATAAATGGCATTTTAAAACGAAAACGATGTTTCCGTAGTAAAACATAGACAAAACGAAGGATGTCATTGTTTTCATTCAAGCCATTCGTTATTTTACGATCGATCAAATCGTAAATATGCAACGTGTACACATAAAATATTTGTAGAACCAAAGCAATGCGTAATGTGCAAATATCCATCAACTGTAGCGCATTTGCATCAAACGACATTCACTGTAAAAATGTAATACATCTTCCATTTTATTTGTTTTTCTTTTACAGGTCCAGAATTGTAATGTATCCGAACACTTATCGTATCAAGCTAAATCACGATTATTAAAATTCTTCAAAATGATTTTAAAAAACTGTTTTTTCTACTATATCCCTTGAACACCTATCGGAGTGTCTCTATAAAGTCATTTCACTCTCTGCTCAGTTTTCATTCGGTTTTATCCAAAAAAGTGATGTAGATAGAATGAGGCAATTACCGACACCGAAGCACTCAGGACTGAGCGAGATATCGTCGATGGCGACGTCGCCCTTGGATGCGTAAGCCTTGCTCGCCTCGAATTGCAGATAGTATTTGTAGCGTATGTCCGGTAGTGTGACCGTCTGACCGTTCCACGAGTCGCTCTTGTCCTTGAATATCCACCAGAGTCTCTCTGTGTGATTCTGATGGGCTTTCAGCTGAACAAGATAAAGCCCGATCGCACCTGTGTGCGTACCGTCCTGATGGTAAAAGAATCGCACCTACGGATCCACCACGTACCATTTCATTATCTTGCTTTTGGGGATGTTCGTTATTATTAAAAATATATTATAGTTCGTTGGTGAAACTTGGCATAGACAATGAAAAAAATCGATCTTTGCTAACCAGAAACTTAATATAAAATGAAATCAATACTTGCATGCAACGCGATAGAAATGATGACAATGGTAAAATTTAGATAATATAGATGATCGATAACAATTGACAGATGAATAATCGCACAATGCGCGGTAGAAAACTAATTTCTCAGTTCGACGATCGAAGCACTTCTTGGATGTATTTGCATTTCGACGATCTTTTTGTCGAGAAAGAATGGCTTTCAGCGCGTATAACGGCGCTCTTTGTTAAAATAGATCGCATGGAATTATACGAGATAGGAAAGACATTAAACCGATATATATGCATTCAGTTTTTTTTTTTTCATGCTCCCAGGATATGACCCAGTTATCTATATATTATGCGCGCGCAAAATCATTGTTTTGTGTTATGACCCTGCCTCTGACAATAAAGTGTTTTGAAGAGTACTGGGGATGCGCGAAGCTTCGGGGCTATAAGCACGCTATTTTATTCCGCATGTAAAAAGTTGCATTTGCTACTATTTTTTTTTTTCATAAAAAATACTAATTTTTGCACAGTGTGAAATTGAAGTTGGAGCATTTCAAACATTTGAACGTGAATTTATTTGTAAATTGGAGTGTAAAAATTTTAAATGCTAAAAATCCTATATCAAATTGGTAGGAGTTAAATAAAAAAAAAAGCAATGCAGTACAACACTTAATCCAAATTAGAATTTCTACTCTATTTCAAGTCATCAAGATTGACAGAAATTCCTTTTTCTCCGAAAGCCATACAGTAAAACTTCAAACGCCGCCAGCTCTCAAATCTTAAGCACCCGCGCGCGCAATATTGTCCTTTATCACTAGTAAAATGAAAAGAGGCCAGGGATAGCGTAATAAAGCGTGGAAAGCTCGTAAAAATGGACAAAAAGCTGAGGTACAGTTCATCACCCTAAACGTACAACATGGTACGTAGGCAATTTCGTACCGATAGACAATTCTTTATACGGCATTCTTAACGCGCTACTTAGTGCGTATCAAAAAAAAAAAATAAAAGAAAGACGACGAGCCAGTATGTATACGCACCTTGCACGACTTAAAGTACGGACTCTTGCGATCGTTGTGGTACGGGGGCGTCGGATTAAAAATCGGACTGTTCAGGGTTCCTTGACTTCCGTAGTTCACCTTCCTCGACATATCCACGTAGGCGTATGTTCCTGAATCACAGCAGCGGCAACGATCATAAATCGAATTGGAAAACAAGCTTTCTCTCGATTTATGGATGAACAAAAGATACGCTATTTCGACTTTGTTTTGCAGGCTCTTTGTTCTCTGGATTTTATGCGGTCGAGAGAATATTTGTTTGTTGCGATGCGTGTATGCGACACATTTTAACAAAAGATATTTTTATAGAATCGATTCGCGCGTGAAAGCTCTTAACATCTTGAGCTTTGCATCAAAAAGAATGTCAAACTTTGTCTTTATTTTTTCAACAAAACAATCTCTACAAAATGACAGGTTACATAGTTAGCCTGGGAACTATTCATCAAAACAATGAAATTACCTGTGGCGTTGCGATAGGTGTGATCGAAGTTCGGACCCATTCTCTCGTTCGGCGTTGGCCCCCGGTGTAGCGTCCAATTAAACGGTCGCTGCCTCTCGTTCGTCCAGCCGCACCAGCCATTCTCGAAGTTACACTTGGCGTACTCCGGTACTTTGTCTATATCAGGAGAACGTGTACACGTGTATGTATATGTATATATATATACATGTGGGTTCGGGTTAATCGATGAAGGTACAAACGGAGCGACGTCTAATGTACCGATATCTAATGCTTTGCGCTTGATCTTGCGTACACTTTTGCGTCAGTGTGTGCAGCATGTGTGGGAAGGGATCGAGGATTTTTACGCATCAGGACTGGAGGGGAACTAGAAGATTAATGACGGATAAGATTGCACGTATAAGGGATGCTTGGATTTTGTTTCCGGCATAAACCGGATACTTTTGGAGTAATTGAAATTGTGCCCGTCTAGAGATTATAATTCAAAATGTTCGCAACAACGAAAGTTGAAATTTAGTTCATCGCTATTCAGGTAACAGGTTGCAAAGCAAATCGCCAAACTCACTGCATTCTCCAGTTTCATCCTCGCCGTCGGCGCAATCAGCCGTCAGATCGCAGACGTGGTCGCGCTGCAGGCAGGAGCCATTTGTACAGCGGAACATGAAGTTGGTGCACTCGCCGTGGAAGAAGGTCCGCGACTCCGGGAAACAATCGACCAGGCGCAAATTGTCGATGGCTATGCTGGAGTTCGGGAAGGGGGCTTTCATCTCCAGGACCATGAGGAAATCCTGGTGTATGCCGCCCAGATTGAACCTCGTTGTCTCCCATCTGTTAAGTGCAGGGACACAATACGAACGAGATTTGAGTAACCGGTGGGTTTCCGTGATTTTGGGATGGAAGTGTAATTGGCGTGTGGAATGACTAGTCAAGTTCAGAGTTACATATGAACATATCGTATGATGGAATCGTGCACTACCAGATTCTGACAACCGATCGTATAAGTTGCAATTTACGCACGAGTTGGTAAACTGTCGGTTTTTTAAAGTCTAATTATTGTGAGTATGGATAATATCTGGTTCATTATGTTTATAGCTATTGTCTGTACAATCTGGAACGGCATTATCGTAATTAATGTGCACATCTGTGAAAATTGAAACCAGATTGCATAAGATATAATCGATATTGTTTTGGAGATCTGGTCAAACATGATTCATCATTTTTTGCTGTCTGAATACTGTCTAAATTGTTTCGAGTGAGATAGAAATTTATACAAACAGTAACGAACTTATGATATAATTATAGAGTTAAAGATTTACTCCAAAAACCAGGAGTGGTGTATACATTTATCGCTCGGTCGGGTCGAAAGCCCAATAAACGGTATTTCATCATATATTACAAATATCGATTGAACATTTATTTCAGAAATATAGTGATCTCGAAGTTTATCGTTTTGTAATTTGTTCACGTTCACATTTCCGCCGTGAACGTTCATTTGATTCTCTGAAAATATACTGCGAGTGCAGTGTAACAGCATATCGACAGGGGGATAGAATTACAATTGATAAAATACCGATAGGCTTATATAGTTGATAACAATTTGACTAAAATTCGATATTTCTCCATTTCAATATTTCATATATATACACACATAAGCTCCACTCGTTCGGAAAGTTTGACATCCGGCTCGATAAATAACACAATATGCGCATTCTGAATTTCGTTGAAAATAAAAAAGAAAGAAAAAAGATATATAT
>UELU01099844.1:0-13766 GCA_900490025.1 Megastigmus dorsalis
TTGCTATCCTATTTATACGTACCCTAGTCTCAAGAGAAGAGAGTTTTCACTAAGAGGGTTTTCTTTTCTTTTCATTTTTATCTCACAGCAAAATTCGCAATGCCACGAAATTTGTACCTATATATAGATATATATTATGTATGTTATTGGCCGCAATAGTTTTAAAAGCAATTGTAGTAAACATCTAATTTTATACATTTATCTCAAATGAGGGTAATTAAGATTTTTGATGTTGTGGATAAATCAAAACTTATTAAGTTTACAACCTCTTTTGAGTTTATATTTACACGATTGAAATTTTATGTAGAAAATTTCCCCAACAATTTAAACTATTAGTATTGTATTTCCAAACAGATAAAGTTCAGTTACCTGAACCGGCAATTGAAATATACCAAAATAAGAATTGTAAAAGTAGATCAAGGGGCGAGGCAGCACCCCCGACGGCAATTATGATATGTACAGTGTCAGAATTCCTATTGTACTTTGAATTTGCTTTTTAACCTCAACAAAAGTTTGACGATTTCTATTAATTTATGCTTTACAGTTATTTATTAGGTTTTGCAGGGCTCAATTAACAGATTTTACAGTCTAATTTTTAAAGTTATATTGGACTGTTATATAATAGCAGATAATCTGAAATGAATGAAAGTAACAATTTGACAAGGAAAGCGAATTATTTCTTAATCAAAGAACCAAAACTTGTATTTTACTTGTAGTATATTGATGTGGTTTGGTAAAAAAGGACTTACATTTTATGGCAACCAAAATATACTTCTAATATAAAAAAATAGTAATTATATAACTGATAATTAGGGAATGATATATGAAAAGTTAAAATAAAATATGTTTTTTTTGCCGCTTTGCAGCAAGTCTAAACGCCTGGATTTTGCAACAACGAAACTGTCCACTGCTATGTATGGGAAATAATATTATTTTCTTTTCAAACTAACTATCGCGTCGATATGGACAGCAATGTTAAATTTCATTAAGTAAATCATGAAATATAATTATTTATGCATAAAATTGAAGTGTAAGGAAAGTTCATAGGAAATTCATGAGAACGAGAGAGAAAATCGGTACTCATCAAGCCGCACCATACTTAATAATATGAAAAAAAACTCGCAATGTTTTAAGTACGTACGATAAGGAGTATAAATAGTCGCCTGCTTTGTTTTTCTTTTCTCTCATACCGATAACTCTGAGATGATCGAACGACCTCGAAAGCAGACCACGCGCCACACTCAACAGATTACTGTGATACACTATTGCTATAGTTTGCTTATACAGAAATTATACAATGTGTCAGAAGACTATGACAAGAGAGGACTGAATACCGTTCGGCGAAAATGATCAGACCTGGTCGAAAATATACAATTCTGTTATAATCGAACGACATATGCTGCAGACGTATTCTTTTTTTAAATAGCATGCTTATTAAAAATGCATCATTTTTGTGTACACACAAGCTACAATTACTTATTATATAGATACAATATGTAAGATACAAAATTCGCTTAGGTTACAAAACAAAAATTTAGATGTATATAATAATACTGTCGTTGATTCCGCCGTGAGCCGCATACTTGACGGTCGCACGCTGCCGCGCGCCTTGATTACTAAAAAAAAGTTGTAAAATGGGATTCCGTTCAAAAACAGGTGCCGAAACGTTAATCAAGTCTGCTAATGATAAAGTAATCATTCCTTTCTTATCTACTATCTATTCCAAAAATTATTAGAAATTTTTTATAAACATTCATGTTCAGAAAGTTAAGAATCTTACCAAAATACTATTTAAATTTGAAAAAGATTATTTGACATTCGATTTTTTATTAAACTTGATGATATATTTAATAAAAATAATATTTGAACAACCCCTGTAATATTAGGTCGTTTTTCAAAATTTTGTACTTTATATATGATAATTTATTTATAATAAAATTAATATATATGTTCAACTGTATCGCGTATATATTTAAGTATATGAAGAATATGGTTGAATATAAATTTAATTATTGGTTGTCAATATTTTGAGCTTGACAAAATCTGACTTGATTATGAGAACTGGAAAAAATGAATCAATGACCTCTCTCATCTTATCCCTCTACAAAATTTTCAGGTTTTATTTGCTACATATCGAAATATTGCGCTTTAATTATTGCAAATTCGTTTATTTTTTAAGCTTTATTTCCTTTTTTATTTGAGAATTTATAAGATTCTTTCAATTTGAGATATCGAAATTCGTATATGATTGTCTTATACTATCAAGTAAGAAAATTCTCATGTTAGAGCAAAGCACGAAAATTTCAGAATATAACTTTTCTTATCAAACTACAATATCTTGGCTCAAAAAATCATATAGAGTCAATGGAGAAAAGAATTAGAGGCTTAAAAAGTTGGCTTTATCTGATCTGTATCTGAAAATTCTATTAGAAGTTGCAAGGAAGTGTTTATTGCCGTAATTTTTTCTATTTTTGATAATACAGTTGGATTTTTTCAAATTGGGAATATCGAACAGCAGAAAAAATAAATGTAACGATAATGAACTTGATTCAAAAATGATGTTGAGAGAAAAAAAAGCTTTTATTCAGGTCTTAATCATTCGGTTAATATGATATTACTAGCGTAACATAAAACTTTGAGATGACTAACAGTAATAAGGAAGTTAATGAAAAATGTCGGCACTTAGCTTGCAGGAATATTGTCACTTGTATTGGTACAGATAACTAGGAATCAGACTGACGAAAAGGAAAGTAAAATAGAATAGCGAGTTTGCAGTAGATAAATATAACGAGGTATATTAAAAACAGATGACAAAAGTGACGCTTGCAAGGAAAACTGTGAAAGAGGAGAGCGCATCGACTTTCTCTCTTGCTCTCATGCAGTTCCTGTGCACTTTTCTTACGCCTAAATTTTAAACATAAATAATTATACGCCAAATTAAAATAAGGAAAATATAAAGTTTCATTTGCTCGTTTATACTTTAAATGAAGAATGACATGAATTTGTGTTGATACTATAATTTTCTTAGATTAGAATTTTTAATTAAATTTTGCCAAAGTTAATGGCTTAAAAGTTTGAGCATTGATTTATATTATATTCCTTATTCTAGTTTGGCATTAATATTATTTATATATTAATAATAGTATATATATTACGCCATCAAATATATAAACTGTGCTTAACTTAACTGTTTTTCTTAATTTAACTTATTTTAACTGTTTCTAAGATGTAAATTAAATATTTATGTAAATGTAAAATGCTTTCTTCAGAGAGTGTAGTTGAAGTGCGTTTTGCTTTGACCGTACATCTCATGTTAAGGTTGTTATTTGCTTGAGTATGTTATGATAGAGGATACTACATTAGAGACGTGCGATAAATATCGATATTTATCACTACATTGCATGTCGAATTAGTATTTTTATAAAAGTATGTGCCAAATTATATTATGTTCAGTATAAATATGAACCATTTGCTGTACACTACCGTACACAATCTTTCTAAATACATTTTATAAATAAATATAATAAAAACTTAATTAAAAACACGATAGAACAATAAGAAAAAGAATACATTTACGACTATTCAAGTAAACATTATTTTCTAACTTGTCCAGTATGCTCCAGATTGACCATATACACGTAAGCGATTCCTCATTACCGATCTCCAAGTAGCCGATCGCGATGCATATAATAATCATCGTAGCAATCTGCGTGTAAAATATCAGTGTGTACAATACTGCCAAGTGCGTAGCCACGACATATCGTTGCGAGGCGATTTAACGAATCGACGAACGAGTGGCCTGCAGCGCTCATATACGCCGCCAAATAATATTACAATAAACAACGATCCAGCCCTCGGTCCCGTAAATAAAATAAACAAGCCTAATGACGGCATTAATAAACAGCGGCGGCGCGCGAAATCCTTGTCTCTCGCTTCGTGGCCCAAGACCTGCTGTGTGCAACTGCAGCGTCTTACATGGCATATATGTATTGAGAGCTGGCGAGGTTCGATATATACTCCGCGGATTTTTGCATCATCCTCCGCGTGCGCGAGACATATCCGCGTGTAATATACGCGCACGAGTCCACCTCTCATATTCCCGTAAGCTTAACGATGTGTGCGCAATAAAGTGAGCGAATAAGAGAACGAGCGCGCAGCAGTAGCTGATATCTCGGGGAGAGGGAGAAGGAGAGAGGTGTGTTAGCAGTACGTGCACGAGGCATATAGGAAACCAAAGGCTCGTATACAGAAGTCGGCGACTGAAGGGAATACGAACACACTACCGGAAAAAGGTACTCCTATAGCTACCCAGAAATATTTATATTTAATTTAGCAATTTTGATTTTTGGTTCGAACTAGAAAATTTTTGGTTCGAAGAAAATAACGTTTATGAACGAGCAAAACTTGTCTTATTCGTACTTTATATCAAAATATTGTAAAGAAGTGCAAGTTGCATTATTCGAATACGACAATTATATAGAAAATTAGAGTGATTAAGTGTAAATAACTAAGTAAATGGAAAATATGATTAAAAATACGAAATATAATCTTATGGCTAAAATCGAAGGAATGAAAAGTCAATAATCGTACGATTCTTATTTCAAATCTATCGAAAGCTCTAAAACTCTCGGGCGAACTATATCGAATCGGCACAAGTTATTTCAGGAAGTAATTCTATCCACGGCAAAGTACTTTTGATCCTCGGTGTATACATACACATACAGATATAGATCATTGCATAGTTTGCAGCTCGAAGTGAGCTCGAGACAGTGGCAGCAGTGCGCGCCACCAGTGCCTTAAATCACGATGCATAATTCCGCGGCGCACATTGCACGGGCTGCGGCGCTGCAACTCGTCGGGCAGGCTCTATAGGTACCACTAGGACGACACAACGGCCGGGAGGATTATGGCTTGGCTCCTCGAGCGCCACGCCGGGCGGTCGGTATGACTCTCTCCTCCGCGCAGGAATACACCGGATCCGTTCAATTTACAACATTAATCTATTTGTAGAGGGAGGCAAGGCCTGCTGTTGTTGCTGCTGTAGCGTGTAAAGTTGCGGCATGCGCGGCTCCCTAGGTCCCGTACATGCGACCGACGCCCTGGGAGGTCCTGCGGAATCAAGTATATATCCAACGAGAGGAGAGGATTATTATGCGTAAGAAGTCGGGGGGGCCGCGGACCGCGATCGATCCGACGACTTGCTTTCTTATATCGAGTCTCCCATAGTGAAGTATACGAAAGATGCTTGTATATGCGCACGAGGAGGAGGCTTGTATAAAGCTTGTACTGCACGCGGCCGACCGGCCAGCAGCTTCGATTTTGTGCCGACAGTTCTCTTATTCGCTCGAGCGAACGGAGCTTAATGAATATGTAAGCGCGCTATTAATAGGTCGCTTAATTAGGCGGATTTATGAAAAGCCGCGCGGTCGGAGGCAGTAGCAGCAGTAGTTGGGCTGTATAGCTTGAGATGGGGATTTTCTATGCCCAGGAGGAGGAAGCAGAGATGTTGGAGAATACTGTGGATTCTCACGCGCGCTACCGGCGATTAAAGGATACGGAAGTATAGTAGCAATAATGTGAGTGGGCAATTTTGCGTGAGTAAGGAAATATTTGTCCATTCGATGGTTATTAGAGTAATGGCTATATAGGCACATAAAAATAACGATATATTACGTTTAGTCATCAGCGCGATAGAATTGAATCATAAAAAGATGTCGAAGAAAAGCATATACATATATACACATCTCAATTTCGAGAATTTTATTTTCACGTGTGTTTCCAGCTCGTGACTAAAAACAATTTGGTACGATCATTTTTATAGCAGCCCGGCGAACCTTTAGGTCATCGTGTGTGTGTGTGTGTGCGCGTGTGTGTGTGTATGTGTGTGGAAACAGGGTCACAGGAGGGCGAAATATATGGCTCACGAGATATTAGGTAATAACACACTTCGACTTTCGACTTTCTAAGAATAAGGGGTTGGAAGCAGATGGCTGAAAAATATGGCTAAGAGTAAGTTACGTCTATGCGTCAATGCTCGAGTGTGTGTGTATGTGACGAAATTCGTTCCTTCCTAGAGAGTGTAGACGGCGAAATTTTATAGAAAAAAATGAGGATTATTTTTCATATTCTTTAAGTAATATACCTGTAAAATATGAACCATGCTCAATTGCGCACATTTTCAGTGTAGCTGACACCGTAAAACAAAGGGATTTTCCTCGTAGTGTCTTCATAAGAAAGTTAAGGGTAACACGTGCTGTTATTCAGGGCTCTATAATACATTTTATTAAAAACAAATTTGAACAGATTTAGAGGAAATGCATCGTAAGTGTAAGTAGACGAGCAATCGATCGCGCTACTTGATACTCTTATAAGTAGATGTAGTCAAGTATGGTTAGTCAATAGCTTTAAGAGGACACAATTTATGTTCTAACTGATGATCTGAAAATCTATAATAAGTATCTATTAACTATTGATCATTCTAAAGCTGAAGATAGTACTTTAGAAAATATATTAATTTTACTAGAAGCGACTAAATTTTTATATCAATAAAAATATTTTCAAATAAAGAAATTACACGCACAATCCATAAATGTAATCTTTTCATTATACAAAATAACGTATCATTAACCTTAATTATATCTCTTTTAATCCATTACCTGTACCAAATAAATTCAAAACTGTAAAATATCATTGTATAAAACCTCTCAGCTCACTATGATGATGTAAATAAAAGCTTATATATACGACCTAAAGAATTTGGCAAAATGAAAAAAAGCACATTAAGTTTAATATTTTAGCCATGTACGTAACTGGATGTAAATTACAAAGTTGCAATAGTCAAGTGATTAATTCCTTCAGTTTTTTTTGCATCATTAGGCAATATAAGAGAGCAAACTTTCGCAATGGACTTTATATATACAACTTAAAGCGATTATGTTCCGGCTCTCGTCGTCTCTTTGCATACACGCAAATTTTCTCTTTTAGTTTTCTTCCTAACGTATAGTCGACGACGGCGTCTCGCGCGCGTTTCGCCAAGTCCTTCAGAAGAAACAGTGAAAAATTTTAATGAACCTCTTTGAAGAAGAGTAGAACGAGCCCGTGCAAACAAGCGCGTTCGCTTCCCCGTAACCAGACTCTCATCATCGTCAACGTCTTTCGTATGTTTTATATCTCTTGCGTTCTCCCCCCCCCCTCTCTCTCTCTTTATTTTTCCTACCTTTCCTTCCTCCCTCTCTTTCCCTTACACACGACGATTCTCTATACAAACCTTATTGCATTTTTATATCGCAAAATTATTTTAGAATATATAGCTGTAAATATTGCTCGATAATACAGCCTAATATGCAGTACATTAAAACTTTAATAATTTGTATGCTTAATAATTTATATGCAGTATTCAGCCTGTACGTAGTACTTTAAAAATTAATAAATTAATTAATCTCATTATAGCTGGTGAATATTTTAAATTTATATAATATTATAATGATCGATGTTAATCTAATTTTTAAACCAATGTGAACATGCTTGCAAGGACAACATGATAACACAATCTCAGGGAGCTAGTTACCAAGAATGTTGATCGTCGGAAAGGCTTAATGTTGATTCTTAAACAGCTTTCTTGTACAATGGTTTCAACATTTACATCGTTAATTTCAAATGAAACACTTTAATTCAGGGTTAAATCATTACAGTATCATGTACAAGATGTTACATTGAAAATCGAATACGTAGTACTCGAAGCCTTATAGACAGTTTTCTTATATAAGCAGCAAAAGTGCACGCGCCTCGTAGCGAGTGCGTAAGTGTGCGTCAGAGAGCCAAAATAAGGCAACGGGGTAAGTAACAAAATAAGCGAGAGAAACAAACACAGGGTAAAAGAGAGCGCGTGCATATATATTTGCCAAGTAACAGTCATCGATGTCTCGTGGTCGGCTCGCTCGCGGATATACAGCGTTTGCAGATGCGCGAGTTTCGCGGAATGGCCACAAAAGCCCGTGTAGCCCTCGGCTTCTCCGGAGAGACTCTGGTATAGTATTATACTTACATAGGGACACGACGAGAGACACGAGGGAGCGAAAGAGAGAACACATAGGAAATGCATGCACATGCGGTACCGTATAGAGGCGCGCGTTATTTACACATCACGTGCCCGCCTACTCGCAGTTGCGCGAGCCAAAGGCAAATCGCGCGCGGACACATCTGCCGCGCACTTGTTAAATAATGGGAGAGGCTCGCGCGAGCGTGTGCGCCAAGCTCCCGGTGTGCCAAGAGCCTATGTAAGCGTGTGCGTGTGTACGTATGCGATACGGGCAATGGTGGCGAGGAGTAATGAGAGGGAAATCTATTTTCTCGATGGATTAAGTGCCGGTTTGATACTCGAGACACATATATACTTTTAATGCCGCCACGCTGTTGCTACGACTGTCCCCTTGATTGGCCTCGAGGGTTCTCTTCTACTGCCGCGCGCGCGCGCCACTGGCCCGGAGTCTATAGTGTGTATAGTTTTAAACCATCTGCCTGTCGCGCGCACTAGAGCCTGGGTTTAAAACAGTCAAAGCAGGGGGATGTCGTACACGAGAGATTTGCTGCATTGTTTCTTCTATGGGCTTAGGTGGATGATTTGTGATGGATAAATTACGTTCACATTGATATCCCTTTTCTCTATCTATTTTTTTTTTTTTTTTTTTTTTTAATTGATTCGTAGAAAATAAATACGAGTTACAGATATATTATACTTTATGGCCAAGGGATTCTTTCGATATTTTATACACGCAATGTAAAACTTTGCTCGTTATTATAAAGACGTTACCAGCAAACGAATAGTTTAAACGAATAAGGATTATAGTTGTGTTTTTAGTGTTACAAGATAAAATACAGCTTGCATGTATCTTTTAAAATTAAGTAATCAATTTTCAAAAGCTTCTCACGGAATCCACTTTTATGTACGAATCTCCACATCTTAATAAGTTAACGAGCATCCTTTAATAACGCAATTAAATCGAAATTACTTTCCTCGGAAGCAAATAAACATTTTGAAAGAATTTAAATTCCTTATAGGTATAAAACGTAGCTGCGGGTATACATATACAGGATCGGTGCGAGCATAAGACACTCGACAGACACAGAAATCAGTATTTTTTCCAAGCGCCATAAAACGCGGCCGCAAGGAAAGGTCTGAATGTATCTCCAGAGCAGCATCGCGCGCGACTCTCTCGGCATCTCGTACACCCCACCCTTGACCATTAATTTCCCCTGACTCCACAATAAAATGATTCAGCTGTTGTTGTATGATCTACCGCGCGCACTGCACCGGTACATATATAGAGCGAAGGCCCGAAGAAACTGCCTCGTATAGAACGAGAAAAGGGCCGGATCAAATGCGCGAAAATGAAAAGGTCGACGGATAAGAGAGAGAGAGAGAGAGAGAGAGAGAGAGAGGTGTACATAGTGGCACTGTGCGAGCCTATATCTGCTTGGATTTACGAGAAACAGCTTAGCCGCTTTTTTGTACCGCGAGAGAGCTGCGATCGAATGTAGAGCGCATTGTGTCATCTAATTTATGGCGCGTGCTCAAGACCGTAACCTGCGTGTGTAAAGTTTTACGACTCCGTTATAGGGCTTTGAGGTCCTACGTACAGACTCTCTTTCTCTCTCTCTCTCGGCTGCTATAGCGAGACGCGTCTAGGAGCGGCCGTACATAGAGAGGGAGAGAGAGGGAGAGCCACCTCATGAGAAAGTTATACATCGCGCGCGCGCGTGGCCTTACGACTATTGCCCGCCGCGCGCGCGTCAACCTTCTCGAGTGTCCATCCACCGGATTTATATCGACAACGTACGTCTAGCGTCGTTCTGATTCAACGTCTCCCATTTAATGGTCAACTGCACCTCCATAAAAGCCAGTTTTTTTTTCTCTCTCTATCTTCTCCCTCTCTCTCCTTTCTCGCTGTTCCTTTTACCCTCGCGCTATTCCGATATCCTGGCGAGTGTTACAATGAGATATCCTTAAATCAATCACCGCCACCGTACGGCTCGTGCACGCGCGCCGCTGCTTTTCCAAGTGTCACGTATAGAAACAGCTTACTCTTCGATTGCCATTGTGCGCCATTGGCTTTCTACCTGTGCTATTATACCAAAGATCATTTTTGTAATCAGCTCAATAATGTCGAGTTCGTCAACGATAACTGCGATTTTCGATGTTTTGCAGGGATTTTTACAGCAAGTTTAAGAAGCTTAGGAATTTAGTGTGTAATAAAATATATACGATTCGTCCGTTGTCGGCGGATTAACGGTTTGGTAACTTTTCAAATTTAGCTGTACCAACACCCTACACTATACTTTCGTGTTTGATGCAAAATAAATTTCGAGGAAATACATGTCTTGTCGGGAGTAAATAAAAACAGATCAAATACGTATGATTAATGACCCTTACTCTCTAAAGCTACGATAGTAAAAGTTAACTATATATTCTATCATTATAGAAAAATTAATTAAAAATTCCCTGCATTTTGATGGGAATATTAAGTGTGTTTTTAGTAGCAAAACTTTTCACTGCATTTCTGTAACTACTCCCCTGGCACAAATGTTAAGAAGTTTCTAGTCTGCTTTTGGCTTAATTTTTTAGTATATATTAAAGTTACACTATTATCTCTGATTCTGGAGTCTGCATAAGGACTAGACACTATACAATTAAAAGCTAGTTCAAAACTGAACAAAATATAATCCAAGATGTAGAATTTTTTTAAGTATATTGTTTGCGTAATAGGTATAAATACATTTTAATTAGCATGTACCAGGGTCGCTATTTCAGATTTTTTTATTCGAGTTACCGGTATACTTTGTAATAATAAAAGTGATTTTAAAAGCACCTGTTTATATCGAACACTAAACTCTCGATTATAAGAAGTTTTATTTGGCTCTTTATAATACTAGTGATGATTTGAAGGTACAAGAATCACACCTACTAGTAACATCAAAATTTAAACAATTGCAACGAACCAGCAAAATAATAAGTGCTTGTGCGCCAGTGTCGACAAGTTGGCCAAACAGTGGATAACAAAAAAAACACCTATATAGAATTCTTTACGGCCTTTGAGAAAAAAGAAAAACAAGGGCACAAGTGCTTGCACGTCACGCATCAAGCGCGAAACCAATAAAAAAAGTCCCGAATTACCGGGGGGTCCAACGCGAGTAGTAACCCAATTACGATGCTGTTTGCGCAAGGCTTCCATTCGCTACGTAATTACGAAGTCTGCGCGTCCTAAGTCAACCTCGGCCCCCATACCTCCGGCTCTTGGCACACTGGCGCAGGAGCACTACTATTCGCTTTATACTATATACTGCCAGCCGTTCGCCACCCCTCGACTCCTCTCACCCTCCCCCTCTTTTTTGCGGTCTTCGTTCCGACCAGGAAAAAAATATTTTTCTAGGCGCACGAGAGAGCGAACGAGCGTCTTGCCCATATAGCCACGAGTGCGCGGAGAGATCGAAGGAGCCGGCGTGATAAATTCGTTAGCAGCTGCTCACGCTCTCTCACTCTCTCATGGTCGAGGGGAGCTTTTTCCATTTCTTCGACGGCGGCGCGAGGCATATTTTCTTCCCGATACGTAACGACGTTGTACAACGCTCCAAGAGTTTACGACCGACCGGCGATTTCTTTTTCGGCACAAGCAAAAGAGAAGGAGAGAGAGAGGGAGAGAGAATGTCACACCGCCTGCTTTTCTCTCGCCTCCTCGAACTTCGGAAATTATAATCTCCTCTCGAGTAGAAACTTTTCGACGGGAAATATATCGGTGTAATAAATGTTAGGCATTTTATTCTTTTTTTTTCTCTCTTTCTCTCTCTCACTCTCTTACTCTCTCCATCTCTCGCACTTTTTCACTCGAGAAAGAACTTGTTAAATTCTTGATGTTTTACAGCGGAAAAGACTTAATGGAGCTGTGCGATCGTTAAATTGATTCTCTGAAAAACAAGAGTTGACTTGTTTCTGTTAGCACCTTTTATTGAATAATGTTAGTTTCCAGTGCAATCGCTGGATTCGTGGCATTACTGACATATTGGATTTTTTAACTTCTCAAACATAAAAGTAAAGGTAGTCAACAAAGTTACATTTTCTATTTTGCCATAAAGAGTAACAACTGTAAATTTGAAGGTTTATTGCTACGATAAGGTGAAGATTAAAATTTTCAATCTACTTACATTTGTAATATGTTAAATAACTTTTTTCCCAATAAACTACAGTTCTACAGTAAGATTCGCTTAATCACCAATGGTCATTCCAACATCATTCAGGATTTCATCAAACGCAGCGTGTGATTATGAAAAAACTTTATTTATAATTTAATATATTTTTTCAAATTTTATTACATAATTAAAACAAATAGTATTTAACGAATTGATTCAAACACATACCTGTTTGTGAAGAACTTGATTCAATTGATGAACCAATGGGTGCGATAAAATCTTGATTGGATACATCTCTGTTAAATGGGCAAATTCATGTTTTTGCGAAAGAATTAACTGCCGTTGCCATATTAGAGAAACGTTTATTTACTTCTGCAGTATAAAAAGAACTTAATGGCTTCATATAGCCTACGTCAAGCGACTGAAGTCGATGTGTAGTACGTGGCGGCAAACACTGCAATATAACTCCATTTTCTTCTGCCATATCGATTTCCGTAATATTTTTTATATGAGTGGCGTGGCCATCAAAGATTAAAAGTTTTGGAAAAGCAAGTGAAGCATGCGAAAATTCAATAAATTTCTCCATCCATTTCTCAAACATCTCATCACTGATCCAACCTATTGGATTAAATTCAACCTCTGCTCCTGGAGGAGCTCCATTTAAAAGAATAGGCTCTATCGTTTTGCGTGGAAATATAAGATGATGGCATATAATATTCAGTCGCAGAAAAACACATTACTTCAGTAATTATTGTTTTCCTCTTTC
The DNA here is from genome assembly GCA_900490025.1 of Megastigmus dorsalis. Taxonomy (NCBI): domain Eukaryota; kingdom Metazoa; phylum Arthropoda; class Insecta; order Hymenoptera; family Megastigmidae; genus Megastigmus; species Megastigmus dorsalis. The sequence continues at coordinate 12,947 of UELU01099844.1, forward strand.
AACGGATGACTTCACACCAATTAGTTTTATTCCTTTTCACCCAATAATTTTTGTGGAATTACTTTTTGCTACACTAGACATTCCAGTCTTATCGACATTAAATCACCAGCTCCAAAATCATTTTCAGAGTAGAGTCTTAAAATCGCAAAAACGGTCGATATCATATGAAATCCAATCAATTACCTCTTCTCTGCTAGGACATCACAGCTGCTCGATGTTGAATCTCAACGGTACGAAGTCCGTTGATAACACAGCAACTATGCTGTTGGGCAATAGTTGCTCAAATGAGAGACCTACTGCATCATTCAGTCGTACACAATTGACGGCTTGGTAGACATAGTCACTTAAGATGTGCTGCGCTAATGAGGGTTACATTCCAAAACCAAAGATCTGAATAGATACTTCAGAACATGTTGGAGTATACAATGCGAAAATGACGTTGTACGTCGTCGCCAGAAATTCGGACGTTAATTAGCTGTACCATGGGCATAGAATCTGGGGCCCAGTTATGCCTCAATCCCTTTCTCAAAACTTCATAAGCAGTTAAGCTGGGGGTGGGGGGTTCTGGACCAGGGTGGCTCTGGACCAGAGGGGATTCTAGGCCAGAGGTGAATTCTGGACCAGAGGGGATCTGGTCCAGGGCGCTTCTGGGGAGATTCTAGGCCAGAGGTGATTCTGAGGGGCCAATTGGTGCCGTTCGCGGCAACGTCGCTGCCTCCCGCCACAGCAACCCCGGCTGTGAGCTGTCGTCAGAGGAAAGATTTATCTATTAAATAATTGTACTTAAGTACACTGCAATCCAATAGTATGAGTAAATTTC